>CAUYLG010003205.1:0-80403 GCA_963573385.1 Cacajao melanocephalus | reverse complement strand
TACTTGCCTCTTTTTTTTTTTTTTTTTCCTTCTTTATTTTTTGGTGGTGGTTTTTGTGTTTTTAATTATTAAAAAAAAAAAAAAAAAAAAAAAAAAAAAAGAAACTGGACCTCTTCCTTATACCTTATACAAAAATTAACTCGAGATGGATTAAAGACTTAAATGTAAAACCCAAAACTATAAGAATCTTAGAGGAAAGAAAATCTAGGCAGCACAGTTCAGGACATAGGCATGCACAAAGATTTTATGACAAAAACATCAAAAGCAATTGCAACAAAAGCAAAAATTGACAAATGGTATCTAAGTAAATTAAGAGCTTCTGCAGAGCAAACAAACTATCACCAGAGTGAGGAGACAACCTACAGAACGTAAGAAAATTTTTGCAATCTATCCATCTGACAAAGGTCTAATATTCAGAATCTACAAGGAGCTTAAACAAATTTACAAGAAAAAAATCAAAAACCTCATTAAAAAGTGGTCAAAGGATATGAACAGACACTTCTCAAAAGAAGGCATTTATGTGGCCAACAAACATGAAAAAAAAGCTCAACATCACTGATCCTTAAAGAAATGCAAATCAAAATCACATTGAGATACCTTCTCATGCCATTTAGAATGACAATTATTAAAAAGTCAAGAAACAACAGATACTGGTGAAGCTGTGGAGAAATAGGAATGCTTTTACACTGTTGGTGGGAATGTAGTTAGTTCAACCATTGTGGAAGAGAGTGTGCTGATTCCTCAAAACCTAGAGGTAGAAATATCATTTGACACAGCAATCCCATTACTGGGTATGTACCCAAAGGAATATAAATTGTTCTATCATAAGGATCCATGTATGTGCATGTTCACTGCAGCAGTATTCACAATGGCAAATACATGGAATCAACCAAAATGCCCATCAATGACAGACTGGATTAAAAAAATGTGGTACATATACATAACATGAAATACTATGCAGCCATAAAAAGTAATGCAATCATGTTTTTGCAGGGACATGGTTGAAATTGGAAGCCATAACCTCAGAAAGCTAATGCTGGAACAGGAAAACAAACACCACATATTCTCACTGCATGCACATACAGGTTAGTCTATTACTTAAAAAAATTAATATTATATATCACATTTCTCACCTGTTGCAGCTTTTGATTTATTAAAGTTGTTTTCTTAGCTCCATCATTAAAATTTTATATTTTTTAGAGAAGGTATGAATGGCTACCACACGAAATATAGCACAAAACTTGATATAAACTGAAAACTGTTAGTTAGATTTTTCTACATAGAAGTCATTAATGATCTTAGCCAGGAAAAATTCATCTGTGTGGATCATGCACTAGGCAGATTACTCTGAAGAAAGTTGGGGAAATAGGAATGTGAAGGCAGTTTGAATAGACATTTCTTTCAAAATGTACATCTGAGATATGAAGGACAAGGATCAGATGGTGGCTAGAGGGTGAAGCCAAGGCAGGAGAAAAATAATTTTTCAGGAAGGCAGTGGCAAGTATATTTAAATAATAAGTAGAAAAAAATGACGAGAAAAATGACAAGTTAAATTTATTAAATAAATTGGCGTATTTATTGAGGTGTGCAACAAATACAGGCAAAGCAAGAAAATAAGAAAATATTGTGTAGAACTTCTGCTTATGGCCAAGGTGGAGTAACAGGGACTGAATCTACCCTACTAGCTGAAACAAACAAATAGCTCTAACAAAACAGACATAGAACATCAGCCTTCAAGGCACTGGACATCAAGCAATGAAATAAAATGCTCTCTGAGGTGGCTCACATTTGTAATCCCAACAATTTGGGAGGCCAAGATGGGTGGATCACTTGAGGCCAGGAGTTTGAGACCAGTGTGGGCAACATGGCGAAACCTCGTCTCTGCTACAAATAGCAACAAATTTAGCCAGGCATGATAATGCATGCCTGTAATCCCAGATACTTTGGAGGCTGAGAATCGCTTGAACCTGGGAGGTGGAGGTTGCACTGAGCTGAGATTGTACCAATGCACTCCAGTCTGGGCAACAGTGAGACTCTCTTTCTCTTAAAAAAAAAAAAAAAAAGAAAAGAAAAGAAAAAAAGAAAGAAAAAGAAAATGTTCTCTGAGGAATGAGAAATGAAGTAAGCTCCATCATTGATAAAACTGATTCCTTGAGAGGATTTCAGGTCACAATCCACAAGAAAATAAGTCAGTCAGACCCTAGGAAACTCACTGAACTGATGAGATAGATTCTTAGAATACAGGGAGACCAAGATGGGCTGGAGTTCACAGGTTAAAGTACTAGAGAGAAGACAACTTCACAGGGAGAAAACCCTAAAGAGCTTCAGAGAGCCCCCATAATGCAGTACACATTATTGTGTGGTGCACATGCATGCATCTGAAGTAACTGCAACACTGTGGAAAGAATCACTTAAAATGCTTACATGCCCACTGATCACACAGAACTCTAAATAGTGCCTATTCTAAGCAGCAAGAGAAGAAAAACCCTTAAACAATAGTATATTGGGTAGCCTACTTAGGAAGTTCTTACCTTAATGGAAATAATTGGCCCTAGAGTGATCATTGATCTCAACCCACCTAATAAATCTTGGAAATAAGACCTAAAAAAATCAAATTGTTTCCAAGTAAGTCAGCAGTATCCCAGACCAAAGCTCAAAAATATGTTTAGGAATATAAAAGTATTCAACACTCAAAAAGGTAAAATTCACAATGTCTGGCACCTAATTAAAGATTATTAGGCAGGCAAACAAACAGGAAAACACATGCTATAATGAGAAGAATAATCAGTTGAAACTGACCCAGAATTGACAGATATAAAATTGAAAAAAAAAACTAAAAGTATTAATACAGTCACATTTCATCTGTTCAAAAAAGTAGAAACATAAAATATGTTTTAAAAGATCCAAATCAAACATCGAGAGATTAAAATTATAATGTCTAATATGAAAAAATGCATTAGATAAATAACATCAGTATGATGTCATGTTTGGCTTGATATAGAAACACATGGTTACCCATTAAAAGCACGTTTAAATATATACAGGCTAGTTCTTACAGATTGGATTGTGTACTCTTCCAATAAATGTAATTCGTATGCTGTGAACTTAACCCCAATGTGATTGTATGTGAAGGCAGACCCAAAAAATGTAATAAAAGTTAAGGGAAGTCATAAATATAGGGCTTTAATCTAGTAAAATTAGTCTCCATATAAGAAGAGGAAGAGTCACCAGAGATCTTTCTTTCTCTACATATGCAGAGGAAAGGCCACATGAGGACAAAACAAGAAAGTGCTTATCTGCAAATCAAGGGAGAGAGGCCTCAGAAGAAACAACCCTGATGGTACTGTGAACCTTGAATATCTGAGACAAGTCTCAGTTAATTTAGAAAGTTTATTTTGCCAAGGTTGAAGACGTGCACCTGTGATAGGTTCAGGAAGTCCTGACACGTGCCCAAGGTGGTCAGTGCACAACTTGGTTTTATACATTTTAGGGAGACATGAGACATCGATCAACATATGTAAGATGAACATTGGTTTGGTCTGGAAAGGTGGAACAACTCAAAGCAAAGTCAGGACAACTTCAAGCAGGGAGAGGGCTTCCAGGTCACAGGTAGGTGAGAGACAAACCATTGCATGGAGTTTCTGATTAGGCTTTCCAAAGGAGACAACCAGAGATGCATTTGCCTTTATCTCATTGAGCAGAGGGGTGACTTTGAATAGAATGGGAGGCATGTTTGCCCTAAGCAGTTCCCAGATTGACTTTTCCCTCTAGCTTAGTGATTCGGGGGCACCAATATGTATTTTCTTTTCGCAGTACCTTGATCTGGGACATCTGGCTTCCAGAGTTGTGAGGGAAAAAATAATGTTTTGTAAGCCAGCCAGCCAGTCTGTGATATCTCTTATAGCAGCCTAATGGAATAATATACTAGGATATACACATACATTTTCTTATTCTTTCATTTGAGTTGGCCTGGAAGCATAGTCATCCCAGTAGTAATGAACCCCTAGTCCCCAGATCTCAGTTTCTAATACTGTTTTCTAAGAAAAGGAATCAGTGTTCCTCGGATAAATGACTATTTATGCAATTGGGGTAGTAAATATGCAATATGAGCCACAAAGTATACATTGCTTATAAAAACAAAAACAACATTAGTGACATGTCAAAGGGACAGAACACCCAACTGACAACTATCAATGGTCAAATCAGGGAACAATCTGAGCAACAAAATTAACAAACTAGTATTGGATTATAATCCAAAGTATAAAATAATTATGTAAGAATCCACATGAAAGAAAGAAAGAAGGCAAGAATAATAAAAGAAAGAAGGAGGGAGGGAAAGGAGGAAGGAAGGAAAGGAAGGAAGGAAGGAAGGAAAGAGGGAGGGAGGGAGGAAGGGAAAGGAAGAAAGAAAATGAAGAAAGAAGAAAGAAATTTTCTATGCAGAAGAATCCCATGAAATTTATGTAGACACTCTAGCCTCAAGGAAATGATACATAATTCCTCATTTCTTAAGTATGGGATGCATATAGTGACATGCTTCCAAAAAGTATAACATGGAAAAGGGGGAAAGAATGTTATTATGGTGAAGAAACCTGACAAACACTACCTTAGCCAGGTTTTCAAGGTGTGCACCAACAGTGATGACTCACATTGATAGTATGCACTCTTGATATGATGTAATGAGAATGACATATTACCTTTCTTTTCTCCCTCTTGAAACACATAACCCAACTTCAAGCATGAGAAAAATATAATAGAACTCTAAATTGTGGGACATTCAACAAAATACCTTAGTATATTTCGACAAAATATCAAGGTCATCAAAAACAAGAGAAGTCTGAAAAACTTTCACAGCCAAGGGATGCCTACAGACATATACTTAGTAAATATAACGTAATAACCTTCATGAAATTCCCAAACATAAAAAAGATTTTATATAAAAATTAAACAACTTGGAATAAAATGTGTATTCTAGGTAATAAGAATAAATCAATGTTGGTTCGTTAATTATAACAAATGAACCATAATAAAGCAAAATATTAAAACAGAAACAGATGTGGAAGTATATGGAAAATTTCTACCATCTCCATACTGTTTTTATAAGTAAACAATAATAACAACCAAACATTGTATAAACTTAATGGCAAATCAGGCAATGCAGATGAAAAGAACAGTTATCTTGCAGAAATGGAATATAACACTCCAAGATTAAACAAACAAACAAAAACAATACACGCTGGATGCAGTGGCTCACACCTTAATCACAGCACTTTGGGAGGCCAAGACAAATGAATCACGAGGTCAACAGATTGAGACCATCCTGGCCAACATAGTGAAACCCCATCTCTAAATATACAAAAATTAGCCAGGCATAGTGGCATGTGCCTGTAATCCCAGCTACTCCGGAGGCTGAGGCAGGAGAATTACTTGAACCTGGGAGGCAGAGGTTGCAGTGAACTGAGATTATGCCACTATATTTCAGTCTGGCTACAGAGTAAGACTCTGTCTCAAAAAAACAAAAAGAATGCAAAAAATGAAACAGGCCTCAGTTAACTGTGGCACATCAAGTGGCTTAAAATACATTTGATTAAATCAGCTGAAGGAGAGAGTTGGAGTGTGGATGTGGGTATAGATAAGAAACAAAAATGAAGAAATAATGGCTAAAAATGTAAAACTATAGCCTACAGATACATGAAGCTCTGAGCTCAAGAAACATGAAGAAATGCACAAGACATATATAATCAAATCGCTCAATACTAAGGATGAAAAGAATATTTTTAAAACAGCTAAAGAAACAATACACATTACATGCAAGCGAACAAAGATTAGGATCACAGCATATTTTTTTCATGCAAGTGAGAAGATAGAGTAACTTTTAAAAATTACTAAAAATACTAATTTCCTACTGTTATTATAACAAACCATCACAAACTTAGTGGCTTGATACAATATGAATTTATTCTCTGATATTTCTGGAAATAACAAGGTTGAAATTATTTCCACTGGGCTAAAATTAAGGCATTGACAGGGCTGTTTTCCTTCTAGAAGCTCTAGGGAAAAATCTGTTCTCTTATTATTTCCTGCTTCAGGCCACCTGCATTCTTTGGCTCTTGGTCCCTCCATCTTCAAAATCAGCACCTTCCCTCCTCTTGTATAACTTTTCCTGCCTTTGCATCTTTTCTCTTTCATCAGAGTGATTACATTAGCCTCACGCAGGATTTCAACATAACATCCCATCTCGAGCTCCTTAACTTAATCATGTATAATATCCCATCCTGAGCTCTTAACTCAATCATCCAGAAAATTAATTTTACCATGTATGTTATTTTCAGGTCCCAGAAACTAGGTCATGGACATCTTTGAGGGCCTATTACTCAGCTTACCATAAGTGTCAACCTATAATTTTACATGGAACACAACTATGTCAAAAACATTTCAAATAAAAACTATTTCAAACATAAAAACAATTCTGAAATAATTCACCACAAGCAACTCACACAAGAAATAATGAAGTCGTTCATGTAGAAAGAAAATGATGCCTTATGGGATGTATAATTCCATTTACCTAAAATTCTAGCAAAAGATTTTCAGGAATATATATGGCATATGCAGCAGAAATGACTCATGTTGATTAGCTATGCATTGGATAAGAATATCAAATTTATCAAATTCCCAGTAATACATTCTGGACTATTTGTTGCCTGTGTTTATAGACTCCCAGATATGTCATAAACAAAGAGAAATATTAATTCTCATTATATTAGCATTCATATGGTAAAAATGGATGGGGTACAAATAGGGAAAATCATAGAATTCTATGAAAACAGAAAAAATCTCTCAAAAAGCAGATGGTACATTATAGCTTTGATATTGGAAATTGAAATATGATTTAAGATTTCATGACTAAAACACCAAAAGCAATGGCAACAAAAGCCAAATTTGACAAATGGGATCTAATTAAACTAAAGAGCTTCTGCACAGCAAAAGAATTATCAGAGTGAACAACCTACAGAATAGGAGAAAATTTTTGCAACCTATCCATCTGACAAAGGGCTAATATCCAGAATCTACAAGGAACTTAAACAAATTTACAAGAAAAAAACAACCCCATCAAAAAGTGGGTGAAGGATGTGAATAGACACTTCTCAAAAGAAGACATGTATGTGGCCAATAACATATGAAAAAAGTTTATCATCACTGGTCATTAGAGAAATGCAAATCAATACAACCATGAAGATACCATTTCATGCTAGATAGAATGGCGATCATTAAAAAGGCAGGAAACTACAGATGCTGGAGAGGACGTGGAGAAATAGGAATGTTTTCACACTCTTGGTGGGAGTATAAATTAGTTCAACTATTGTGGAAGACAGTGTGGAGATTCCTCAAGGATCTAGAACCGAAATACCATTTGACCCAGCAATCCCACTACTGGGTATATAGCCAAAGGATTATAAATCATTCTACTATAAAGACACATGCACACGTATGTTTACTGTAGCACTCTTCACAATAGCAAAGACTTGAAACCAACCCAAATGCCCAGCAGTAATAGACTGGATAAGGAAAATGTGTTACACCACGGAATACTATGCAACCATAAAAAGGATGAGTTCATGTCCTTGCAAAGGAGAAACTGGAAACCATATTTTCTAGATGAAGCTAGAAACCGTCATTCTCAGCAAACTAACAAAGGAACAGAAAAACAAACACCACATGTGCTCACTCATAAGTGGGAGTTGAAAAATGAGAACACATGAACACAGGGAGGGGAATATCACACACTGGGGCCTGTCAGAGAGTGGGAGACTAGGCTCCGGAGGGATAGCATTAGGAGAAACACATAATATAGATGATGGTTGCTGGGTGCAGCAAACCACCATGGCATGTGTATATCTATGTAACAAACCTACACGTTCTGCACATGTATCCCAAAACTTGAAGTATAATTTTAAAAAATCAAAAAATATATAAACTTTATATTTTACTTATATATGGGTTTTTGAGGGCTGGGGAGTGGGCAGTGGTTACAAAACATCAAGCTCTGCTATAAACCAACCAGCTGATCTTGGGAAAGTGACTTGAGTTTCTCTTATCCAGTTACTGCTACCATAAAAATAAAGGAATATGGATTATATAACCTTATTATATAACCTTACAAATTCTTCCAACTCTGAGACTTTTTTTAAGTCCACTGGTAGTTAGCTTCAAGAGGCTGATTATCAGCTCAATAGTTTAAAATTTTCATTGCTGAAAATCTCTTATTAAGAAAATGTATTTTATTAGCCCAATTGTTCTCAAACACAATTTTTAAAATACCCCAGTCAGTCCTATGTATGTAGCTATATATCTTCTTCACCCAATCCATGAAAATCCATGACTCCCTGGAATAATAGTAGGAAAGAAAAGAATAGACTTATCTGCCTCAACTGTTGAGACACAGAAAAATCCTACCTTTACCATGCTTCTATTGCATTCTCTGGCCTCTGCATCTTACATATAACAGCAATTGGAATATGAGTGAGTAGACATTTGGTAAGCCCATCAACTGTATTTTAAATTTATTATTACGCTTATATTAGATAATTGAATATCACTCTTTCAAAACTGCAATTACCTTTTTGCATTGGCATGCTTTGTGGATTAAATGAAAAAGTAAAATTCTGTCTATATGTTCACATGGCAGGTGCTCTATTAGCCAACACTAAGTACAAACACAGCTGAAATAAAATAGAAAAAGCCAAAGGTGATTTAGAAAGAGATAAAAGAAAATACTAGAATATTTGAGTTTTGTGCAACCTTTAACTATAAACAACCATACTGCCAAGAGATAGTATAATACATTTGGTGCATGCTGAGAAAATGTTCTGATTATATAAATTATCTGTGTTCTTCCCCTGTAACATATGTTTCTGAGATTTTCAACAGAACATAAAATACATATGGATAAAAGATGCCTCCAAACCCTTCAATAAAGCCAAGAATCTCAAAATACATTTCAAATATGCTCAGTTTTATAAAACTAAGACATATCCACTCAGCATGGGTTGATGCAAATAGCTATTAAGGAAGAAAATTATCAAAGGAAAAGTGACCCTAGTTTCATTTTAGTCAATGCAAATTAACATTTAAAAGCATGGATAAAACCATGCTATAAATTAGTAATGCCTTGTTAATCTTCATTGAAAAAAAATCTGACAATTAAGAGGGAAAAATATGGTAAATAGTTGGCAAGTTAACAGAAGCTATGCTAAATTCATTATTCTGTATTTTGCCCAACCTTGTTGGCAAGAGGACACTTGGTGGGTAAAAGATCATCAGCAAAACCAGCATGGGATTAATTAAATGGGGGTGGTTTATTCACAACCTTTCTCATCAGTTATGATGTTCCATTGAATCTAACACTAAACAGTACAGAAGCCAAAGAGAACAGTTGAAAACAAGATCTCAAACAAAATCATCATGCATTTATTCACCTGATATTTACCTACACTGTTGTGTCTGGCTCTGACCTACACTCTTGCCTTTTGTCCTGCTCAGCATGAGACTCCCTTTGGACCACCCTTTCACTCCTACTCCATCTCATCTCCTCTGACCACTCCTCTAAATCATCTGCTCTGCAAATTCTCCTGGAATTTTGCTTGTCCAAACAGGCCTATTTATAGGCTCATCCAATAACAGGCAGTGTCTATCAATCAATGGGTAGCCACCAAATTTATAGGTGACTCCTTTGAGAAAGGCCTAAGCACATTCAAATGTGAAACTAACGGAAAGTAAAGTTTTCAGCTTCCTGTGTTGGTGCTGTCATTGCTCATTATACGTACCTTTTTTTGCTTCTATACCCAGACTCTATAGCAAATGTGGAGATAAATGTAGAGATACGGAATTCTCTCTATTTTTCTTTTCTTCTTCTTCTTAAGCACTTACAGATCATGACAAAGCTTTAAAAATAATAAAGTCATGAGTAGTCAGCACAGTCCAAGTAATTAAGTGGAGTCATTAGTAAATTCTAAGCAATAGCAGCTAATTGTCTTAGGATCTTAAGGATACTGACTATTAAAACTTACATCAGGAATACTTTCTTTTCTGTTATTGAGGATCTAAATCACAGGTGTTAAAAACAAGCAGAAGTGTTTGCTAGGCAAACAGTCCATTTGTAGACAGTCATTTTCCTCCTGCTGTACCAGCACAGCTATCCCCGCTGCTGAGAGCTCCAGAAGAGCAGCATGGTGGGTGGAGGAGGGAGAGCAGAGGAGGACTCAGCACATGCTTACTACTTACCCTTATACCTTGGGAGAGACCCAGCATGGCCTTCAGAAAATGCAATCTCCTTCCTTTGGAACCAAAAGCTCAAAACAGAAAAACTGATAATAGAATAAAAGTGTTTAGTGTTTCAATTCCGAAAAAGAAAGTTACATAATAAAATCTCAGGTGGAGAAGAGAACTAAACAAAGCAATCAAACCGTATTAGTGTTATGAATTATGCTGTAGGATTATGGGAAATTTATTATATATAAAAAGTCTGAACATCATTATCTTATTTACACTTACAATATTTTTAAATAAAGGTGTTATTTGATATCACAGGTATTGGCAGTTTTCTTTACTAAGTAAAAACCTAATTATCTTTTATTAAAGATAAGATAAATGAAATAAAGTTTCAGAAGATAGTGGAAAAAAATACATCATTGGTGTTTTTGGCTGTATTTTCTAAAAGATCAAGCCATAAGAAAACTTCCAAACTACCAAATTATTCTCACTTTTCTTTTAAAAAAAATATAAAAACAATTATACAAATAGAAACAATAATTTATAAAGAATATACATCTACAAGTCAGTCAAATTCTATAGAATATATTATTAAATATATCATAAAACATGTAGAACACAAAATGGTATATTCAGTTATTATAAGAGATTTTTAAAAGATATCATTCATGAAAAATACTCAAGATACGTTAAAAGTGAAAAAAAGGGCATGTAGGTGCATATATTTTAAGAGCTCTATGAGGTATACATGAATATGGAACACATTAATTGTATTTTTTGCAGATTTTGAATTAGGGATGTTTGTATTCTCCTTCATTTTCGAAATGTTCTCCAAACATTTCAAAAATGTATAACCAGGGAAAAATTTTGTAGTCATGGAATGCAACACATTAACTGTATTCTTTGCAAATTTTGAATTAGAGATGTTTGAATTAGGAATGTTTGAATTAGGGATGTTTGGAGAACATTTCAAAAATGTATAACCAGGGGAAAATATTTAAAATTTGGGAAATTTTCTTATCTGAAAAAAAACAAAAAAATCTAAAAGTGTGATTCTCACTGTGCAAAGAATGTGTTAAATAAACTATTACCACCTACCTACAAATATGAAAGAAAAAGCATCTTAAATTTAAGGCCCATCAGTTTTATCTGACAAAATAGTTATTATCTATGTCAAACTTTTTTTGTCAGATAAACTGATGAATATTGTATTTAGTCATTGATCTACTCATAATGTAATGTCACAGTATGATCAGGTGAGAAAAAAATCACAGATATTTTCAAAGAAAAGAAACTTATGAACCATAGACAATAATGTCCAAAAACATAATTTGATGGTTTAAATACTAAATAGACAAATTATGTTTATTTATGTGAAACATGCAATAACTAACTTCGTCAAAGAAAGTACTGTTGATTTTAGTTCTGAAGTGTCATTGCCATGACTACAGCTCCCTGGAGAACGAATTTAGCCTTTCTGTGAAAAGCAATATTTATTTTTAAACAAGTACTTCAGTGACACCTTCCTCCTTGCAAATGTGTAACTCAATGATTTATGCATGAGAAGGGAAAGATTGCAATCTCTTTAAGTCTTCTTAGTCCAAATGAAACAGAAATTTGAAGATGGTTACCTTTCATTCTGAGTGATAACAGGTTCTCACATGTATTTTCAGATAATTGCCTCAATTTTTTCATTCAATTTGGCTGAGAATTCTACAATTCTCTACACACTTTAGGCCTCTGGGCATAATGAAAGAACTGAGATTATGCAAAACCAACACTGTTGCAGATTTCTAAAATGAAGGGCAAACAGATGAATAAAGCCAAGAAAACATCTAGGAGAGGCTCTTGGTTACTATGGAATTACAAGCAACTCCAGAAAAGCTTGTGTCAACATGGATTTTTAAATGACCAAGGAGTCTTCTGAGAGGTTTTGCCATGAGAGCAAGTAAATACAAAAACTCATTTGGAAAATCTGAAGCACAGATGGCCACTGATGTGTTGGCAAAACATAATTCCCAATGCGTCTCTGTGTCGGCACTGTAATTGTGTGTTTTAACTTTATCTTTTTTTGTTGTTTCTATTTTTTTTTCTAAGCAAAAAACAGATTTATGGCCCTAGTGAAATATTTAAACATTTTTGGAATTAGAAAATCCACTGCAACTGAAATAAGGTGTGAAAACTTCACTCTAATACTACTGTTGTACTATGTGATCAGCTGGGAAGAGATTTACCTCCTGTTGAGTTTTATTCTGCACATTTCATGTTTCTTTCTCTAAAAGTAACTGAGGTGAGAATCATACGGGTTTTGGAGTCAATCCTTCATTTAAATTTAAATCTCAGCTCTGTCACAGACTCCTGGCTTAACTATGGACAGAATGCTTAGCCTCTCTAAGTCTCAGGTTCTTCATCTAGAAAATGGGCCGGGCGGGTGGCGTGGGGTGGTTAATACCATTTACCTATAGAATAGGTTCTCTGTGAGAATTAAATAAGATTATGCATGTAAAGGTCCTGGCACTCAGTAAGTCCTCAAATGTTGGTGGACCCTCATCTCTTCCTCCTTCCTGGTTAGAAACTGGCACTGGGCCTTTAGAACTTTCCCACTGTTCTTTCTCTTGAAGACTATATAGAGATGAGCAACTGGACTAGGGATACAAACTGCAGGATAGAGAAGAGAAATATTACAATAAAGAAGAAACAAAAGCTTCTATTCTGTGATTTTTTGTTTGTTTTTCAGATTTATTCTAACTCAGCTGTACTTCATTTCAACTGAATATGGAACTTGCAAAAATTCAGAATCAAAGACATAGAAACAGGGACACACATAATCAGAAGAAAATAAAACAATTCAAGAGTAGAACTCTTTAAGAAAAAAAGAGTAAAACAAAAAATAAATAAATGAAGTAGGTGCCATCTAACAATATTACCCAAGCATTTCCCCTTCTTTATCACAAAAAGCAACAGAACATCATTTAATCTTGTGAGAGAAAACATTGGGCTATCTGGCCCCCCTCAAAATTCTTGCCACAGGTCAGTATTCTGCCTAGCTACCCACAGAGAACATCAGACAAGTGCTCCATCTGTGTTTTTAGTCATGTCGTGGCGGGAGAAACATTCCTCTAAGCTGTACTAACTAGAGAAGAAAGTTATTCAGACTAAAAGAACAGGTACCCCGCTAAAGAAAATTCCTACATTTACCTTCATGTCACTCACCGTTCTCTAGCTGTCCCTGCATTACAGCAGACATTGTTGGGTTCTTGAGGTGTCTTAGAAATTGTCTCAACTTACAAACAAGGTTATGTGAAACTTGTCTGACATTATTTATTCATGTGTCCAGTCAATCAAACATATTCCTAAGCACTTAAGTAGTATATATCTGTTAAGGATCAAATATATTATCATGAGCAAAACAGACATGGCTTCTAACCTCAGGACTCTTAAAAAAGAGAGATAGTTGTTAAAGATTTATAAAGTTACATATAATTACTAACACTGATGGTGAGTGTGAAAGAAAAATGGGTTCACTGGTGTGAATAAAAGGAAAACTTGCTGTGGTATGAGGTATCAGGGAGAGATTATCTATGGAAGTAACGATTTTGTTAAGATTCAAGGATGTTAAATTGTAGTTCAGGAGAAATCACATGAGTTTATTGCCAGCTGAGAAGTGAGAAAGAAAATGGAGAATGTGAGAAAGTGAGAGAAGGCCATAGGGGCTGGAACGCATTGAGTGAGGAAAGATCAGAGAAGAAGGCTGGGGCCGCATCATGCAAGGGCTTGCTAGACACATCGAGCATTTTGATCATTATATGCCAAAAACTAGGAAGCTATCTTAAGATTACTGCTTTCAAGTTAAGTTCTCTAGGATAGAAAACCTGAGTTCAATATGGAATTCTTGCATTGTATGAAATGAAATGAGAAATTTCCTATTGTGAGAATTTCAAGTGAATCAACAAACTGAAAAAATTATCACAAATTACCTGCAAATTATCAAGAAAGCAGAACTGAGATATCAGAGACCCTTCCAAAGCTTATGAAAAGATGGTCAGCTCTCCATGGCAGAGACTGTCAGTACTCACCATGATCCTTGTGCTTCACTTCTTTTCTCAGCCGCACTTGTAATTAGGGAGGGGCATGTGTCTTGGTTTTTGCTGGTAAAGATGAAAAGAGAAGGGATGCAATTCGTCTACAGGCTTAGTGATTTAAAATGTCCCCTTCACCACCCTCGTCCAGGATCTTCTATGCCAGGCCACTCTCTCCTGCCATAGCTGCTTTGGGAACCCACAGCCAGGATTCAGGATGGAGTGGGGCCATTAGATTACAATGTAAGTAAAAGGAAACATTTTGTTGTTATTGTTAACTCACTACTGTTTTGGAGACCATGGGGGTTCTTACTCATATAGCATAGAGCATTTGATCACTGCTGCATAATCAAACCACAAAACTTAGTGGCTTAAAAACAATAAACATTTATGAGTTCAATTTCTGCAGGTCAGGAATCTAAGCATGGTTTAGCTGGATGCCTCTGGCTCAGAGTCTCTTACAATCCAATCAACTGTCAGCCAGAGCTACAATCAAATTCATTAGAGGATAAACTGCTTCTGAACTCACTCACAAGGTATTGGGAGGACTGCAGGCTGCCAGAGACATCAGTTTCCTGCCATGTGGGACATTCCATAAAAGCAGCTCAAAACGTGGCAGCTAATGTCTCTAAGAGAGGGAAAATAAACAATACAGAAGTCATAGTATTTTTATAACCTAACTTCAGTAGTGTTATCTCAACACTTTTGCCATATTCTATTCACTAGAGATGAGTGAGTAGGTCTAGCCCAGACTTAAACAGACGGTATTCCACAAGGGATTAAATACCAGCAGATGAAACTTACTGAGTGTCTGCCGTCCTAGAGGCTGCCTGCCTCATGTAGTGCTTCCACCTACATGTTCTCAAATAGCCTATACAAAGGAAAAGAAATAGATAATTTAGAAAAAAAAAGATATATAGGAGCACATCAGAGTAAGAAATTGTAGGGTACAAATTATGGCTTTTTTATGTCCTCTCTCTATGCTTGTTGCATACCTCCCGCCAAGTAAATGTGGCTTGAAAAAAACCAGCCAGAGATTCTAGGTTGATGACTCTGAGCTAAAGATACATGCATGCTCATTTCTATTCTGTGCCCAGAGCAGAGTGGACTGAATGCAGTACTGTAGATGTCAGTAGGGTTATGGAAAGTAAAGTTAGAATTAGATATAAGATTGAAATTTCTTAAAAGCCTCACCTAACAATGCAGGATACCTAGATGTGGATGCCTGCATCCTATTTAGCAAATTCTAAAGTATAGGATGACTAGAATAGCTTAATATGACAGGGATGAGACAGGTTATGAAAGCAGCCACTTATAACCCAGTCTGGTATGTCAAGAATCCATAAATCTCCCAAGGCCCAACTGGAGGTGACAGATGATACACAGGATTTACCCATTGTGGTGGATAGGCTCCAAGGGGACTCCCAATGATCCCAACCTTCTGGTACTCAAATCCTTATATTATCCCTTCCCTTTGAGAATGGGCGAAACCTATGATTTGTGTAACCAATGAAAAAAGCCAAAGCTGATAGGATGCTACCCCTGTGATTATGGTACATTCTATAAGACTTTGTCTGTGAACAGTCTGCACTAGAGTCTCTCCTTGCTGGTTCTAGAAAGTAACTGGCCATGTTGAGGAATTTCACCTAGGCAAGGAACGACGAGTGGCCTCTAGGACATGAGGGCAGCTGCCATCTGATAGCCAGTAAGAAGCTGAGGTTATAAGTACTACAGACTCAAGGCAATGAATTCTGCCAACAACCTGAGAGACCTTGAAAACAGATTCTTCCTCAATTGAGCCTTTAGATAAGAATGCTACCCCTCTTGCACCTGGATTTCAGCTTTTTGAGACTCTGAACAGAGAACCCAAGTAACCTATGTCCAGACTCCTCACCCAAAGAAACTGAAATAACAAATGTGTGTTGTAAGTTTGTGGCAATGTGAATGCAGTAATAAAAAACTACTACAACCATCTTGAAGGTGTTCTTTCCAAGAGCAAACCTGTTAGGATGAGAGATCACCAAAAATAAATAAATAAAAGTCATGTCCTGTTCATGGCAAAAAGGGTTGTCGGGGCACTAGGTAAAATTATTGTTAGTGCCAGGAACTGTGCAGGCAACAAATTATTAAAATCATATAGAGTAGGGGATGTTGTGACATGAACTGTGTTCTTCATATGCAGAAGCCTAACCCTCAGCACCTAAAAATGTGCCTATATTTGGAGATAGGGCTCTTTTTAAAGGTAATCAGAGTTAATAAAGCTGGATCCTAATCCAATATGACTGATTCTTTATAAGAAAAGGAAAGGTTGACACATGGTGAGACAGCAGGGATGCATGTGCACAGAGAAAGAACTACGTGAGGCGCAGTGAGGAGGTGGCCACCTGCAAGCCTCAGAAGAAACCAAACCATTGACACCTTGATCTTGGTCTAGCCTCCAGAACTGTGAGAAATAAACTTCTGTTGTTTAAGCTACCTAGTTTGGGGTATTTCATTATGTCAGCCTTAGGATACTAACACAGGGGATATCTTTAGGACACATATGAGTAACAAAATACTTAAATTCAGAATATAGATAGTCCCTGACTTCTCATAGTTCAACTTACATTTTTTTTGACATTAAGGTGGTACTCATACAACCATTCTGTTTTTCACCTGAAGTACAGTATTCAGTAAATTACATGAGGTGTCCAATACTTTGTTAGAAAACAGGCTTTCTGTCAGATGATTTTGCCTAACTTTAAGCTAATGTAAGTATCTTTGGTTTGCCATTGTTTGTTTGTTTTTGGAGACAGAGTCTTGCTCTGTGACCCAGACTGGAATACAGTGGCATGATCTCGGTTCACTGCAACCTCTGCCTCCTGGGTTCAAGCGATTCTCCTGTCTCAGCCTCCTGAGTAGCTGGGATTACAGGCACACACCACCACCCCCAACTAATTGTTTTAGTAGAGATGAGTTTTCACCATGTTGGCCAAGCTGGTCTCAAACCCCTGACCTCAGGTGTTCTGCCCGCCTCAGCCTCCCAAAGTGCTGGGGTTACAGGCGTGAGCCACGGTGCTCGGTCTAACTTTGTTTCTGTTGTTTATAACAGAACACCTGAAATTGGGTAATTTATAAAGAAAAATATATATTTCTTACAGTTATGGATGCTGAGAATTCCAGGGTCGATGGGTCGCATCTCCTGCAAGGCTTCTTGCTGATCGGGACTCTGAAGAGCCAGAGGTGGTGCAGGGCATCACAGGGTGAGAGGGCTGAGCACGCTAATATGCTGCCTCAGCAATCTCTTTCCCTGTTCTTACAGAGCCACTGGTTCCACTCCATGATAACCCATTCACCCATTCATCCGTAATCTGTTCATGATGATAGAGCCCTTCTGATCCAATTGCCTCTTAAAGGTCTCCCCTTTCAATATTGCCACATTGGGGATTAAGTTTTTAACAGATGAAATTTAAGGAACACATTCAATACACATCAGTAAGTGTTCTGAAATATGTTTAAAGTAGGTTAGGCTAAGCTACGATATTCAGCAGTTAAGGTGTATTAAATGTATTTCTAATTTATCGTATTTCCAACTTATCATGAGTTTATTGGAATGTTAACCTGATAGGAAGTTGAGAAGTGTAAGTATATGAAGAATTCCTAGAAATGGTAAGAAAAAGGCAATCCAATACAAACATGGGCAAGGAATTGAAAAGTCAGATCACTGACTATATATATATATATATATATATATATATATATATATATATGATGCTAACATGAAAAGTTGCTTAGATCATAATTATTATCATAGAAATAAAAATTAAAACTATGCACAAGAATGAAGGAAAAGATATTAACAATTAAGTGTTACTGGAGTAACCAGATTATTCAAATATTGCAAATTAGAGTATAAATTGTTACTAACACTTTGAAACTCTTCAGCAGTGGTAACTGGAAACTTTAGCATATGCATAATTCCTGACCCAGGAATCCCACTTCTTCGTAATATGTTACATGCGTCCTTCTAAAAATGTATACTAGAATGTTCATAGCAGCATTTATATAATGATTCTGCTGCTGTCTGAATGATTCTGTCTTCTCCAAAATTCATCTGTTGAAATCCTTCCCCTCAGGGTGATGATAATGGAAGATGGCGTTTTAAGTGATTAGGTCATGAAGGCAGAGCCCATACGAATAGGATTAGTACCCTTATGAAAGAGGCCCAAGAGAGCTCACTCACCCCTTTACTAAGTGAAGACATAACAAGAAGGTGTCATCTATGAAGCAGAAAGCAAGCCCTCGCCAGACGCTGAATCTGCTAGTGCCTTGATCTTGAATATTCCAGTCTCCACAGCTGTGAGAAATAAATTTCTCTTGTGTATAAGCTACCCAGTTTATGGCGTTTTGTTACAGCAGCCCAAATGGACTCAGACAGACTCTTAACTAGTAATTTTCATCAATAATAAGATCGTGAATAAATTGTATTAGAAATTCTCTATTCTGTAGAAACAATACAGCAATTATTGCTACATGCAACTGTTATGCATGCAATTTGTAAAGAAAGACAGATACCAACTTTATAAGCACATTAAATACATATTTAAGAAAAGACAAATTCCATGGTTTTGGAAGTCATAATAGTGGTTACCTTTTGGATATAGCGCAATATGCATAGCATGAGGCATGAAGGTAGTTTCTGTGCTGCTGGGAGTATTTTATATTCAGACTCAATTTGTGCTTATGCAAGTGTGTTCACTTTGTTAGCATACTTTGGTATGTAATTATAAATTACTTTTATGTCTATATATTTTACTGCAATATCATTTATTTCTTAGAAATAGGAACTCATTTTACCACGTTCCAACAGGCTTTTGGATCTTTCCTGTTATATTGCTCTTTAAATAATGTTTCTGTCTACAAAAATAAATGGACTTGATTATTTTTCACTGATACTCACTATACAAGTTTCGAGTTTGCTTCCTCCAGCAATTTCCCAGGGGTTTTAATAATTCTAGATTAGTTTTAGGTCAATTTCTTGGTTTTTATTGCTGATACTCTGCAGATAGTATGAACTTTGATCCTGGACCCAAAGCTGCCTTCATGGGCATGAGATCTGTTCAGTCTCAGAGGGCCCTACACTCAGAAAAGCTCCATGCTTAGTTTAACATTATGTTTTCACCTTTTTGAGACGCTTGATAGTTTTCATCTTTGAACTTGTGTCTTCTAAGTGAAGTCTGATGAGACAATAATGCAGAGGAGATAGGCACAATAGAGCTATCCACCTTCCTTGCTGCCCTGTTCCCATGTAATGCTCCATCAGTACACAAATCCTGTGACTCATGAGGTATGGGAGTTCAGCAAAACTCAAAGCAAGGAAAGCACATTACCTCTACCACTGATTAATCAGGAGCACTGACAGCCCCAAAAGCAAACCCATTCTGATCAAACCAGAGCTGGCATCAAAAAAGAAAAAAACACAATTGCATTCTAAGAAACACCATGACCAAGGAGCACTGCCATATCTTCTCTTGTGTTAATTCCCTGTACTAGTCAACCACTGAGACTAAAAATGATGACACAGAGGGAAAGGGAAAGATAGAACTACCCACTGTTCCTATTCATTTCAGTGCTGATTTAGATGTCAGGACATGTAGGTAGAAGTGTTGGTAGAATGTGCACATATCAATCAGATAAAAGCGGTTGAGTTAGTTTTATACAGAGCTTCCATTGTTCTTGTAGAATAAAACACATATGCATATATGAACTGTGAAACATGAATTGTGCAACTTCTGTGATTGCTTGTTCTAATAAACATTCATATTTGCATGTAAAACTATCATTAGACACTATTCAAATTAAGGGTAAAATTCAAGCTAATTTAAAATTATAGTGTGGGGTTTTTGTTTGTTTACTTAGAAAGACTTAAATAGTACCTAAAATGTACCATAGCAGGTCAATAGAGAGACTATGGAAGAAAGTAAAAATTTTATATTTTAGCACCATTACTAGTAGTGCCTTTTTTTCTTGCTATCTAAACAAGAGGCCCTGCACTTTTATTTTGCACTGGGCCTAACAAATTACGCAGCCAGCCTTGTTTATATTCTTGCTTGGTACAGGTCTAGGATTCCTTTCTTCACAAATGGCATATTTTTCCCACCCAAAACATCAGACAAGTGACAAAGTTTCTATATATTTACCTGGACCACAGAACAGAGGTTCTCTAATCCATGAAGACTGTGAGTACCTAAGTGTTTCTAGCTGTTAGCAGGAGCCCCTTACCTTGCTTCTGGGAGTGTATCTGTTGCCAAGACTTCCATGAAAGGGTATATAACAGCACCCTGTGATAGCTGGCTATTCATTTCTGGTGACTGGAAATGTCTTTGTTTCAGTCTTAGCTGTAGTATTTATTTATTCTCCTTTATTTTGTCCCATATCACATAGATTTTTAGTTAAAAGGGATTATACTAAATCAGATGTTTTTCAGCCACATCTCCAAAAGTCTTTGTCAACATTTTACAATAACCAGATTCTTGTTATTTTGTTATTCTCCCTAAATTTGAAGATATGAACTCTCCTATATCCTGTATCCACTTGTGCTGGACTTTATATCCACTGCTTTATGTTAAACTTTGGTAGCGTTTATTCCTCTATAGGATTTCATGTCCCTCCTGTAAATATTGCCACTAGAGAATGGGTCGCTTGACTTCTTTGTTTGTGGATACTTGTTTTTAAAATAGCTAACAATAATAATCACAAAGCTAAATAAGCCATGTCTATACTACGAATTCACAATCCCTTTCTGTCTAGAAAAAAATCTTCCAGTTTTTCTTTGCTTTTCTTTCTTCACTTTTTATAATCCAGTGTGATTCTACGTCTATCTGGACAAACCAAGATACGACTTCTAATTTCTTTCAAAGCTAACACCACAGAAAATAATCCTTATTTGTGAAGATAGGTTAAGTGAAAAAAAGAAAAGGAAACTTTACATTTTTGCCGCTTCTGCACTATGCTTATAAATAAAACAATTATTATGAAAGAGTCAGGCTAACTATACAATCATAAAAACACTTACTTATAAATGTTTTATTTAGAAATATGTTTAGTACATAAATAGCACGTATTTATGTACTAAGCACACATTGATTTTTGTTTAGGACTGCATTTGGCTGCAAATTATAGACCTAATGATGTACAATGGAAGAAAAAAATAATTTTTCATATTACAAAAACATCATGACTTAGAGATTGCTCACTTCAGGTCACCGACTCAACATACTTGGGAATTTTTTACATCTTCTTCATGGAGCAAGATGGCTGCCGATGCTCCAACCATCATTTTTGCTTTGGGCTGAACATATGGCCATCCTTAACAAAACTGTAATTCGTGTATTATTTTATCAAATAACAGAGAAGGACAAATATTCAGTAGGTAATTAATAATAATGTCTAGCCCATTATTATTATTGGTATTTTTTAAAGAATTTATCAGTTTGCCAGAGTAATTCAGTATTTATCATTACATGCTAATGCGGACAACTTTGCTTTTCTTAGATTTGTAAACTGTTACCAATAGATTGTTGGCATTTTACAGTCATAAGTACCAAAATTAGTTACTAAGTAGTGGAGTCCCAGTTAGAAAGCTGGAAGCCAGTAAAATTAATTGAAATAAGAGAAACATAATCTATGCAACTGGCCATTGCAATTTAAACATTTTTAATGTGTTTATTTTTATTTGAACATAAAAAAATCTCATGAAAATTTAACTACTTGTTACAAAAATAAGAACTAGCCATTAAAATAGGTATGGCAACAATTTGCAAGTATTTCACACAGAAATAAAAGAGGCTATACATTATGAAATTCTTGTGTACTGTAAAGAATTAAACAGTTGGCAGGGCATGGTGGCTCACACCTGTAATTCTAGCATTTTGGGAGGCTGAGGTGGGCAGATCATCTGAAGTTAAGGGTTCAAAACCAGCCTGGCCAACATGGCAAAACCCCAGCTCTACTGAAAATACAAAAATTACCTGGGCACGGTAACAGGTACCTATAATCCCTAACTACTTGGGCGAATGAGGCAGGTAGAATTGCTGAACCTAGGAGGCAGAGGTTGCAGTGAGCCGAGACATGCCATTACCCTGCAGCCTGGGTGACAGAGCAAGACTCCATTTAAAAAAAGAAAGAAAGAATTAAACGGTCAAATTGAAAGAATGTAATTTTAATTTACCTGAAATTCTTTTTTTTTTTAAGTTTTGGAAATATTAAGTCAAAACGTATGCCAAGGTGTGGACAATCACTTGATATCTATGAAAGTTATTTTTAGAAATATCAATTCATGGTTAATTATAGCAATCAATGCAAAGGTTAAAGATACATTAATCTAAAATTTTGCTGGGTCCTAATCCAAGAAGCTATAGATTTTAAAATAAAATACAAAGGAAAAAAGAATGCTTAACACATTTCCACCTAATCACAAGCTGCAAGGCCATTTAGTATTAAAAAATTCAGAAATGCTCTTGTCAGTGAATTAAGGTCAAGTGTGTTTGATTGTCTATTTAATGCCACAAGAAAAGGAGAGTGAAAGAACTTTACAGGGCTGCTGAAAGATAAAATAAAAGGTCTCTTTAATTATGACATCCTTTGATTTTTTTTCTACTGATCAAAATTGTCATACTAATACAAGAATATCGTTTTTGAATAAGTAATAGGGAAAAGCATAAAATTAAAAGCTATATTTTCCTTGCTTATATTAGCACTACACTACTACTGTCATCTATCAGAGGCAACTTTTAAAAAATTATTATTATAGACTCAAGGGATATATGTGAAGGTTTGTTACATAGATATATTGTATAATGGTGAGATTTTGACTTCCAGTATGCCCCTCACCTAAATAATGAACAAAGCAATCCTCAGAAAAAAGAATAAAGCCAGAGGCATCACATTACCTGACTTCAAACCACATTACAAGGCAATAGTAAGCAAAACAGCATGGTACTGGCACAAAAATAGACACATAGATCAATTGAGCATCATAGGAAACCCAGAAATAAAGCAAAATACCTACAGTCAACCCATCTTTGAGAAACTCCACAAAAATATACAATGGGGAAAGGATGTTGTATTCAATGAGTGATGCTGGGAAGATTGGCTTGCTGTATGCAGAGGAATGAAACTGAACCCATATCTCTCACCAAATACAAACATTAACTCAAGATGGATTAAGGACCTAAGCGTAAGACCGGAAAGTATAAAAACTCCAAAAAAAAAACATTCTAATAGAAACTCTTCTGGACATTGGCCTAGGCAAAAAAAAGTCTTGCTTAGTCTTATGACTAAGACTTCAAAAGCAAATGCAATGAAAACAAAAATAGACAAATAGGACTTAATTAAACTAAAAAGTTTCTCTAGAGCAGTGGAAATAACAAAGTACACACACAACCCTTAGAGATAACTATTTTAAATAATTTCTTCTTCTAGTTTGTTTTTGTTTTTGTTTTTTTACTACTTCAACAATATGTTTATAATCCTGGTTTTCAATTACCTCCTTTAATAGATACTTGGACTTTCCATCTCTATAAATCATGGCAAAAGATCTCACTCATATCCCCTCCTTCCCTTTTAAAAGTGAGAAATTTTCTATTTTCCTTCCTTGCAAGTGTTGAAAATTATGTTCTTTTCTTCTATTAGTAATCTTTTTATAATTAAGTAACGTTCTTTGTCCTATATTTTTTGCTTCATCAACACTATACAGTATCAACACTCTACAGAGGAAGTTGCAGAAATCAGAGCACTAACATTTCCCATCCACTACTCCAATTCCATTTGTAATTTGCTGATAACTACTTTTGTCACATTAACACATTTGTAACGGCAAATGCCAACTCAAAGTTACTGGCAGGTAATTTTGGCTCATTTTTGCAAATCACATATACAATAGACTTTAACTGCTTTCCTGTGGCTAGACAGGACTGTGATCCATCTTTGACAAACAAAATGCTGAGGCAGGTGGATCAATGGAGTGTGAAAGCTGGGCTCCTGGAGAAGATGATAAAAAGCAGTAGACGCAGCTGGCTTGCTCGTTGGGTGTTTTTCTCCTTTATTCTTCCTCTCTCTGTCTACTTGAAAGATGAATATAACACTTGGAAATATCATATATGGGCTTCCTTCGATAATGAGGAAAATCTTAAGAATGAAGTTTACACACAAAGATAGTGACAAATCACGGATAGTTACTGGGTTTCTGCAATAATTTTTCTGAGCACTTTTGCGTACCTTGACTTTCTTAACTACAGATTTTTGGTTGCATGAGACAGCTGATTAAATCCTTCTTTGTCATTTTTTCCTTACTTTCAGGTAAAATTCTTCTTAATTGATTAAAGTGACTTAAAGAAATAGAAGTATTTATTGTTTACTTTTCTAGAAATACAGAAATAGGTGATCTTGTGGTTAGTCAGGCAAGCCAAAAAACACCATTAAGTTCTCAGGCTTTTTTAGGTTTTCTCTTAAGTATCCCTGCCAAGATGATTTATGGAACTCATATTTGTTATCTCTAAGTCTCACTTGAAAACTTTGGCAGCCATGGAGATGCTCTGCTGAGGAATTCATCTAGGAGAATCTGCTACAGGGAGCAGAAATGACTGACAGTTCCAGCTGCTGTACCCTTGGGTGACCCAATTGTGTGATAATTGAGACCACGATTCCCTTAGGCTGTTCCCAGCGCATGACTGAGTAAGGCAGTGGTTCTAGATTCAGGCCATTCCTTCCAAGTGATAGATTCTTCTAATGGGAAAATTTGTCACAGGTGCACCCCATCAGTCTGAGACCGTCAGACACCTTCTAAAATGGCACTGCATTCTGAGGCTTTTGCTACCTAATTCTTCCTTCCCCCTCTCTTTTGTAGTTGTCAGACCCATTTCATGGTGAGAAATCTCTTCATGAGCATTCCCACTTCCTTTCCCTTGATCTGTTGCAGACATTTCACCTGATATATCCCATGTATATCTAATTCTGTCTTGGCATTAACTCCTTGGAACACTTAAACTAACACAGATGGCACTAGAAATGTAACAGAAAATAGTAAAACTGGCCAAATGCAGTGGCTCATGCCTGTAATCCCAGAACTTTGGGAGCTGATGTGCATGGATCGCTTGAGTCTGAGTTCAAGACCAACCTAGGCAACATGGTGAAACCCTGTCTCTACAAATAATACAAAAATTAGCTGGGTCTGGTGGCATATGTCTGTAGTCCCAGCTAATCAGGAGGCTGAGGTGGGAGGATCACTTGAGGCCAGGAGGCAGAGGTTGCAGTGAGCCAAGACTGCACCACTGCACTCCAGCCCGAGTGACAGAGCAAGACCCTGTCTCAAAAAAAAAAAAAAAAAGAAAAAGAGAACAGATAGTAAAACGATCTTAAGGACTGGCCCACTCCCTGCCCCACTGGTAAGGATGCTCCTACTCCATGTGGAATGTGTGGCGCAAATGACAGCTAAGTCGCTGAAGATTTTCAGTGGAAAACTAAGTTCCAGGGATATTCTCATCAGTGTGAAGATTCAGGTATCTGAAAAATGTGGAGGTATGTTGTTATAATATCAACAGAGTTGGCTAGTTATTACTAAATTGTACTGAAGATGGATAATGAGCAAGCTAGAGTCATGAAAAAAGAGATAAAGCTTGAGTGAGAGAGCCAAGGAGACTGTTTTCTAGCTTTAAAAATGCAGTAGAAGAACAGTCAGTTGAGGAGCATACTCAAGAGTTGATCATAAGAATTATGGAAATCCAAGATGTCTAAATGCTCGGCCCAGGCAGATCTGTTATTGCCAATGCCAGGGAAAACTAGAGCCTGGAAATATAGGATGGGAAACATTGGAGAATGTCCTAAGCAGGTTGGCTTTCCAGAATCTTCAAGCTTGGAAAAGTAACTCACCCCTCCAGTGGAAGAGCTAGGCATTCCCTATGTGCCCTCATTCTCCACATGCCTCTCTTCTGGAAAGCAAAGGAGTCCTCTCACGTGTTGCCTTCCATCTCCCGTCCGGATGGCAAGGTCAATAACTAGAATTACATCCCAGGACAACCTGAGTGAAGACTGGCTGAAATTAACAAGGCAGGAAAGAGAGTATACCCTGAAATAGCCATAAGAATATTCTAGTAAGAGTCACAAGAGTATCCCAAGATTGCAATTTGAGGGTGCTTGATCAAAGTGTTAAATCATAAGACTGAATAAACAAAATGTATTGACTCAGGGTACTTTCTCAGACAGTGGTTTGAACATCCTGGAAAAAAAAAAAAAACAGAAAAAAACAACTTAGCTACTAGGGTTGCTGCTCTTAGAAGCGTGGAAAATTACAGTCAACACTCAGTGAAGTGCAAATGCCTGCATTGTCCCGGAAGATGACATAGGAAAGGAAAAAAAGGAAATTGGGGTTCGGTATGTAATTTTATGTACATTAAGTTACAAAGACCTCTAATTTAATGTGCATATTGCAACCTGAAGGACATCACCTCATCCTTATAAATTATTTCAAGATATGCAGTCAACATGCAAGCTTGGGGAAAATATTTTATAAGGATGAGGTGCATTTTTCAGCTTTCAGTATATACATTAAATTAGAAATCTTCACATAGTGATGAGGCCACAATAAGAAAGAATACATGGATCCAGAAAGAGCTGGAAATAACAGTGGCCTTTTTTATTATTCTATTCAGTTACACACGGGAGGACTTGTTCTCGTCCTTGCATATCTGGGCTGTGCAGGGTTAGAGGTCATGGTCCTTAAATGTAGAAAATTTTACCAAGGAATACAGAAAAATTCCACTGAACTACAGGATATAGCTATCCCAAGTACATTTTAGAATTTTGGGTTTAGGAACCAGCAAAAGAGAAGAGGAGTCACCATATTGACCCTTGTATTTGACCGCAGTTGGTACACAGGAGGCTGCTTTTACACAAAGGGGTAGGGAGGAATATATGTGAAATCCAGGTATGGCAGGCATAATTCTAAGATTATTCTGAGACTCTTCTCTGTATAAGTCTAGGAATGTGATGTTATATCATATACAGCAAAAGTGGATATTACAGATGTAATTAAAGCCTCTAATCAGTTGGCTCTCAATGAATCAGAAGAGATAATCCTAGGGAAGGCCTAATTTAGGTGAAAACCTTAAACCAGATATTTTCCCCTTGGCCTAAAAGAAGCAGTCATCTGGTGACTGCCCACGGGTAGGGTGCTTTCTAGGAGCTGAGGGTCTCAGTTCTATGACAGCAAGGAACTAAATTCTCTCAACAATCTGAATAAGTTTTAAAGCAAATCCCCACTTGATCCTTTTGATCCTTTCAATTAAAAGATAGAGCCATAGCTGACATCTTGATTAAAGCCAAGTAAGACTCTGAGCAAAAAAAATCAGTTGAGCCCAGCTCAGAATCCTGATCAATGAAGACTGAGGTAGCACACGTGTGTTGTTTTAAGCTGCTAATTACAGGGTATTTTGTTATGCAGGATAGAAAACTAACGCACCATGTTATATGCTTGGGAACCTCTTGGTAAGTTCTGGTTCCAATATAGCTGTGAATTGTTATGTGCAGTAATTCTTGACTGAGAAGGTTATAATTACCAGGTATATTATACTGTTCTCATATTGCTATAAAGATACTACCTGAGAGAGGGTGATTTATAAACAAAAGAAGTTTAGTTGACTCCTCGTTCTGCATGGCTGGGGAGGCCTCAGGAACCTTACAGTCATGGTAGAAGGTGAAGAGGAAGCAGGCAATTATTGACAAGGTAGCAGGAGAGACAGCAAGGAAAATCATCAACTTTAAAATCATCAGATATCATGAGAACTCACTCACTATCAGGAGAATAGCATGGGGGAAGCCACCCCCGTGATACATTCACCTCCCTCCAGGTCTCTCCCTGGACATATGAGGATTACAATTTGAAATGAGATTTGGGTAGGGACACAGAGCCAAACCACATCACCAAGGGTTTAGACCGTCAGGAAAGAAGGTTTAGGCATACCCAATAGGCAACGTATCAAGACCTGCCACTGTGGTAAATATAAGTAGAATTTAAATCAGGTGGTACAAGATTAATAGGATGATTACCAATGGTAGTCCAGAGAGCTAAGGTAGACATGGAGACTGCAGTTAAGCCCACAAGTTTAGTTAATGTTATCTAAAGAAATACATAGAAACCATGGAAAGTTGTTTTTCAAACAAGTGTTAAAAAATGATTCTGTGTGGTTCAAGGAGTGACTTACACATCTATCTATAAATTCATAAACTAATATCCTAGTTTATAAATATTTTGAGAATGTGGCTGTCTAACAGAAATTAGCCTGAAAAAGAAAATACTGTAGTGGCCATGAAGGTATTCTGTGTAGCTTTTTCTTTCTTTAAGAAAATCTTTTGTGGGAATCAGAGCAGCCAGAATTCAAGGTTCAGTGTGGCTCCTCTCAGAGGATGCCATGGTTCTGTGTGCCTCCTCTCAGGCAATGACTGACCACAGTGAGGGTACTCTTTTTAAGACCCATTTCCTCTAATGGGAAACTTTTGCTCTAATTCTCCATTGGCCCAACTGACACATTCACAGGACTGCACTATAATCTGAGTTATCCGACTGCATTCTTTTCTTCTCTCTCTTCCTTCATAACTGTAAAATCTGCATCATGTTTGGAAGTTTCTCTCCGCTCCATTCTTTTCCTTCATACCCTCTCTGCCGCCACTTGCCTAATCTTGTCTTAACTTTTATTTCTCAGAGAACTCAAATAAAAATATATACAAAAATCTAAAGCATCATATTCTTATTTAAGCATTCAGGAGTATAAAAGAGGTTGCAATTTCTAACATAACCCTAGCCATTTCTCCTTAGTATCTATTTCTTTTAACAGGAAATCCACTTTCTTTTCCAGAAGAATTTCAGCAGATTTTCTTTGTCTTATTTGTCAACATTAATTAAGAGAGACACATATAGCTTCAAGGGAGCCTAGTAAAGCAACTATTTTGGGTTTTCACACTTCATAGTAATAAGTAGAATGGAAGACAATATTTAAAATGGCTATCCAAAGATGAAAAGAATTTTGAAAAAAACTAGATGAAGTAATTCATTATATATGGGAATATATATGGTAATTATTGACTTTATACAGAAACATAAAATACTTAGGAGTAAGTTTAACAGAAAATGTACATAAAATCTATATCTTAAAAACTGTATTGTTGAGATTAAATAAGATGTAAAGTATGTATGGAGAATAATGATATAGGAGTTAAGATGAAATTACTTAAGCAGATAGCAAGGGCATGGGGGCCCTCAGTAAGGTTTTTTTGTTTTTAATGAAAGCAGCCCCAAATCATTTTCTAACAAAGAGCAGCCTGTAAAGTCAAGCTGCAGACATAGACAAGCAATCTGGGTGAACACCAACAGGAACTAGGGACTAGACATGTTCAAGATGGCGGCCCTATCTTTGCTTCTTTTGTCAGACACGTGTAAGGTAAAGTGCAGAAAGATTGACGCTGATCAACTGGAAAGCCCATTTGCATAATAAGATTAAGGTGGGGAGAGCACTCTTCCCTGCAGAACATGTAAATGTCATACCTGATCAAACCAATTTGTGAGCCGTATGTAAATCAGATACGGTCTTCGCTAGCCTGCCTATAAAATCTGCTGTGGTCCACCACCTCCCCACTCTTTGAGACATCTCTCCCTCTCTTGTCAATAGCTGCTGCTCTCCTCTTTCCTTTCTTCTCTTCAACTTTCCACTCCTTAACCCACCCATATGTGTCTGGGTCCTGAATTATTTCTCGGGGCATGACAATGAACCCCAGGACATACACCCCAGACAGTGTAGCTGCCTCAGTAATACACTTAAGATGATACAAGAAAAAACAAAGCAACTCAGAACTTTATGTACAATGAAAATACCCTTTAAAACTGAGGGTACATATGACACCATCAAAGTGGTGCAGAAAAAGCAATCTGAATTCACTCTCCTCCAAATCAAACCAAAAACAAATATCTAGCATGAAGATTATCATCAGCAATATCACAGAACTCAGATCTGAAACTGAGAGACTCTCTTGGGCCACAGAGATGTGAAAAACTCAGAGCAGATGGTAAGGTAAACAAATTTCTGTGTCCATGACACCCCTCTTCCGCTCTTCTAGGCATCATGAATGGAAAATTTGCCTCAGACTCACAGTTTCTACACTGGAAAAAGTGAGATCAACATGGGCAGCCAGGTTCCCTACCATCTTGAGTTTCTTTACAAGCAAACCACACCTGCCTCAACCCACTGGAAACATTAAGAATGAAATTTAAGGGGGGGAAAGCTGTAAGGGCATCCTGAGACAAAAAGAGAAAGCGGGACTAGCAACCTGCAGCTCATGAAATTCTTTATCTCAGCCAAAGGAGATACCAAATTAGAGTGGCTGTTCAGTAGCACCATGCTGTAGGGGGCATAATTCATAAGTTATCTGAGCACAAAGCCCTAGCCAGACTCCTCAAATGGCCTGGGTATCCCTTTTGGATACTACATCCCCATCTGGGACAGGAAGCGCTCTGAAGATTTGAGAGAAAGAAGGCAAACCTGGGCTTCGGACACCATCTAGTGCTGAAAAGGAAGCTGTAATCTAAGATGAAGGGGACTCAACAGGCAAACTGCAAAATGCCTCTAAGCAAACATACTTTAAAAAGAACAAAAACAAGACAGAAAGTGAAGACTGAAATAACTAATCTTTCAATGCAAACTCATAGACATATAATCACAAGAAACAACAGCAAATACAGAACAGTGACCTCCGTAAATAGACAAAGCAAATATCCAATGACAAACCCTAAAGAGATGGCTCACGTCAGCTCTTAGATCAAGAATTTGAAACAGCAGTTCTAAAGAAACTCAGTGAACTCCATGATAACATAGAGAAACAATTTCAGAAAAGTATCAGATAAATTTAATAAAGAGATTTAAATAATAATTTAAAAACCCAGAATTTCTGAAAATAAGAAATATATTTGCTGAACTGAAAAATGAAGGGATTTTTCACAGGCTCTCAACAGCAGAATGATCGCGCAGAGCTAAGACTCAATGAACTTGAAGACAGGCTATTTGAAAATACACAGCCAAAGGACAAAATAAAAATCACGAAAAGGAATGAAGAACAGATGTTGAGGAAATGTATTCTCTTACCTGTCCACAGGGGGGTGTAGTTTCAAAGGCAGGAACTTCCCAGTGACATGCCCAACCTCCCTGCCCCCTCTCCATCCGGGGAATAAAGGTCTTTGTTTAAACTTTGGCATGTGTGGGATAGAATCAAAGATCAATCACTCCAGTGGAAATTTAAATAACTCTTTTCATAGGCCAAGAAAACCTGAAGCGGGTGGGAATTCCTCCCAGGTTAAAAGTCCCTGTGTCCAACATCCGGGCAGACTCCATGTCTGGATCCCCTTCCACAATATTGGGGAAGCTTCTCTCTCTCATCTTTTCTCTCTCTTTTTCCTCTTTCTCTGCCTAAATAAATCACTTTCTGTAAGAATCTTGGGGTCTGATATTCACTTAATCACTCAGTGCACCAGGCGTGGTCCCTTGTCCCATTCTTGGGTGAGTGAGAGACCAAGAGCCTGGAAGAACACCACCCACGGGGTGCAAGCTGAGCCTCCCCTGAGTCCGGAACCCAGTATCACTCTGAGATGTAAAGAATAACCCTCCAAAAGCAAATCTAAGTGCCCTTAGCATTCAACAGGAAGTTGAGAAAGAGCAAGGGGTCAGAAGCTTGAATAAGCTTGAATATTTCTTTGAGTAAAGAAATAATAACAGAAAACTTTGTAAACTTAAAGTAAGATGTAATTATTCAGGTACAAGAAAGACAAAGATTATCAAGCAGATTCAACCCAAATAAGACTACTACAAGGCATATAATAATCAAATTCTTGGAGGTCAAAAGACAGAAAAAGCCTCCTAAAAACAGCAAGAGAAAAGAAGCAAATAACATATAAAGGAGCTCCAAGTTGTTTGACAACACGCTCCTCAGCAGAAACCACACAGGACAGAAGGGAGTGAAACAGTATGTTCAAAGTGCTGAAGAGAAAGACCTATCTACCAGAAAAGCAAGAACAAACCAAACCCCAAATTAATAGAAGAAAAAAAATAAGGATTAGAAAGTAAATAAATGAATTTGAGACTAAAAGAACAATAAAAAAGATTATTATTGTTAAAATGTCAATATTACCCACAGTGATTTACCAATTCAATGTGATCTCTATGAAAATGTCAATGACATTCTTCACAGAAATAGGAAAAAATTCTAAAATCCAAAACAAAACCACATATGATCTTGAATCGTCAGGCAAATGCAAATTAAAACCACAGTGATGGAATAGAAGCACACACCTGTTAGAATGGCTACTACCAACAAGATGCAGGATAAGTGTCAGAGAAAATGTGGAGAAAACTGAATCTTTGCACACTGTTGGTGGCAATATAAGTACAGAAAACAGTATGGACGTTCTTTAAAAAATTAAAAATAGAACTACCATATGATCCCTCAATCCCACTACTGGGTATAAATTCAAAAGAAATGTCATAAATATGTAGAAGAGATATCTGCCCTCTCATAGTCATTGCTGAATTATTCACAATAGCCAAGATAGGGAATCAACCTGTAGCCATCAATAGAAGAAAGGAGAAAGAAAATTGTGGTATATACACACAATAAAATACTATTCTTCCTTTAAAATATGGAAATTCTGTCATTTAGAGGAACATGGATGAACTTGGAGGACGTTATGTTAAATAAAATAAGACAGAAACAGGAAGACAAATATCACATGATCTCACTGACATATGAAGTATAAAGAAGTTGAATTCATGGAAGTACCTGAGTAGTTACCAGGGGCTCATGAAGGATTGAGGACAGCTTAGTTAAAGGATACAAAATTTCAATTAGATAGGAGTAATAAGTTCAAAAGATCTGTTGTACAAAATAGTGACTATGGTTAATAACAATATAAGATATTTAAAATTGCAAAGAAAATAGTTTTTAAGTGTTCTCACCAGAAAAATGGCAACTATTAGCTTGATTTAGCCTGTATAAATATTTGAAAACAACACATTATACATAATATATATATAATTTTTAATTTCTCAATGAAAATGGAATACAATCATTTTTAATTAAAAAATAATCTAGTAAAATGGGTCGAAAGAAAGAAAAATTACAAACACATGAAAAATAAAATAGTATTTATAGTCAAAGAAATAGAAATGTAAACAATAATGGGCTATTTTCCTTTTAAATTTTAATAATAACACTCACTGTTGGTGAGAATGCAATGACTTGCATGCTTTCATTTACTATTTGGTTGTCAGCATTTGAAGAACCAATTTGGCTGTCTGAATTGAAAGCCTAAAAACGTCATGCCTTTTCATGTCATCATCCTACTTTAATGAATCAATATGGGAATAAATTAAAGACAGGGAAAATATGTTGAAGGATGTCTATTATAATAATGTTTATAACAGCAAAAATAGAAAACCAAAATGATAACAGAATGATCTAATATTTTAGCAGCCAGGTGCGGTGGCTCATGCCTGTAATCCCAGCACTTTGGGAGGCTGAGGCAGGGAGATCACTTGAAGTCAGGAGTTCAAGACCAGCCTAGCCAACATGGTAAAACCCCGTCTCTACTAAAAATACAAAAATTAGTGGAGTGTGGTGGAATATCCCTGTAATCCCTGCTACTCAGGAGGCTGAGGCAGGAGAATCACTTGAAACAGGGAGGTGGAGGCTGCAGTGAGCTGAGATTGCACCACTGCATTCCAGCCTCGGCAGCAGAGGAAGACTCAGTCTCAAAAAAAAAGAAAGAAAAGAAAAAAAAAAAAGAAAAAGGAAAAGAAAAAAATTATCTAATATTTTAACGTTGAGAGGATATTATACCAGGATTCTAATGCCCATAGTAAGGATTTTGGAAAATATTTAATATTGTGCTTTAGATGTAATTTTTTAAAAAATAAGTAGAATTAGGCCAGGTGCAGTGGCTCACACATGCAATCTTAGCACCTTGGGAGGCCAGGTGCAGTGGCTCACACTTGCAATCCTAGTACCTTGGGAGTGGATTGCCTGAGCTCAGGAGTTCAAAACCAGCCTGGGCAACATGGTGAAACCCCACCTCTACTGAAATTAAAAAAAAAAAATTAGCCTGACTTGGCAGCTACTCAGGAGGTTGAGGCAGGAGAATTGCTTGAACCTGGGAAGTGGAGGTTGCAGTGAGCTGAGATCACACCACAGTACTCCAGCCTGGACGACAGCTCAAGACTTCATCTCCAAAACAAATAAGTAAATAAACAAGCAAACAAACAAATAGAATTAAAGTTGAATTGAGAGCATGATCTCAATATCAAACTATTTTATTGATTCTATTATTAATATTTTGACACAAGACATACTTTTAATCAATCTAAAGTATTCATATATTTTATAATATGAGGGATATATTGTTATTTAAAGATTTTATAAAATGCATTTATTTATTTATAACCTCCTTTTTCCTCTTGCAGTGCACTTCTTCAGGTTTCATAATGTTCCAAGATGTGACATATGTTTGTGTGAAATAATGTATACCGCTATGAAAATTTAAACTAGAACTTGTTCCATACTGATTCTTTAAAGTTATGAAATAAATGCTCATTCTCATATGATTGTATAACTTTAAAAATATAAAGCTTTTACTCTTTTATTACTAGAATTGTATTATCAATTTAATCATGTGAAACAACTTGAGGTCTTTGCATATCAGCAATTATTAAACCTAAAATTTTCTGTTTCTTTTTTATATCTGGAAACAATCACAAACATTGTTTTGACAGAATTTTCTTTATTTGAACTTATTAAGTAATTTAGAATACAGTTAGATATATAAATTGGCTTTTTTGATGATATTTTAGTTTTTTTCTGTGATAAACGAACATAAAATACATGGTTAAAATTATCTTTTGTGTACCGTAATTTGTAACACTTAACTAAACCTTATTATATATTCTCCTTTGTTCTAGACATATTTAAGTATCAATGATTCATTGATTATAAATTGATCATTTAATTTGATTCAATTAATTGTATTTTATCCTTAATATTAAAATGTTATTTCCCAATGTTCTTTTTACATGTTTTTTGGAGAGAACAAAAATGGATTTTCAAAATATGAAGTAGAGCTCCTATTGTGACCATTTCGTATACATTAGATATTCAGGTCACTCAAGATTTAGATAGTTAGACTGATTGCTTTAAAATTGATTGAATCACTAAAGAGATTCTTCTGGAACTGAATGCATAGTATGGGGAACCTACTGAATTTCAACAGCAGCAAGATGTTTCAGATTATCTCAATAGTATTTTGTATATCAAAGTATGCAATATTAAAATGAGTCCACTACACTCACCTTGAAATAATGTGGAGCTGCAGGAAGCTATGAGGTTGCATACAATATGTAGAATTTTATTGGGAGAGAAATGTTTTCAAATCAAAACAAGGTTAAAAGACTGCATTATTTATTGAGCCTCGAAACCATTATCTGCCCCTTGAGGAGCAAGGGGACTGAGTCTGAATGACTGCTGGCATTAAGTACTTATTTTTGAAGTGCTACTTTTTTTGCATAGGCAAAAAACCCCATATACACATAAACATTTACACAGATGCATTTAAGAAATTGAAATGAATGCATTGAGTGTTGCTAGACCATGCACAAACATAAGAAATTGTTAAAAGCAGCTGAAAAACAATGATGGACTGACTATCTGAAATACACATATATATGTACAAATGTACACACACACACACACAGAGCCACAGAGCCACATTTTTCTTTGAATACATTACTGTGAATATTTCCAAGCTTGTCTTTTCTTTAACATTAGTGAGATTTGGGCACTTAAAGAGAAAGCCCCAGGGTTATGAGAAACACCTAACTATTTGACTTCATGTAATGACATAATAATTATATGAATATTTGCTATACTCTCTAAAGGTTAGCTTATCAGTAATTTATTTAAAGAATAGAAAATAATCATAGTAGGAATAAGTGTATGCACTCAAAATATCCATCCTCTGTTCCCTTGAAAAGCCTTAATGCTAAGCATGCTGAAAAATGTGAAATATTTCACTAGTTTAGGAGAATAAGAAAATCTCAAGAATAAATATTACTTTATATTTCTCAAAATACAGATTAGTTTGTATTTTCTTATGGTGAGTTAAAGTGGTCTTCAATATAACCAATTATAATGATGTGGTTAGAATGTGAATTATGAGCTCAGATACAAAGCAATAACTGTGGGAGAGTACTTGGTATAAAATCTCTCATCCAAAGATAGAAATATGTGGGAGGAAAGTGTTCTAAAAACAAAACTTCACTTCAGGTGCCTGCTATTGGCAATGTCATGTAATAAAATAGTTGGCATTGATCTATGTTTTCATAAATCCTGCGGTTTTCTGCAGGCTTATTAGCAAAGTGTACCCTGTAAAGTTGCAGGTTCGAATGTCTTTCTAAGGGTGAGTGCTTCTCACAATGAAGAAATAAGAGTGCCCTTGCATTTTCAACAGTTGTTATGAATGGCTCCCAAAGGTTTCGCAAAAGAAAGCAGAGCTAAGATAAAACTGACCTGAAGACACTTTGAGATCCTCTCTCCCACCACCTGTAAAATAGCAGCTTTAATAATACTCAAGCATTCAGTATTGAGGTTCATTATAAAAGTTAACAGAGCAGCCAAGTTTGAGCACAAATTGCAGTTGCTAACTCCTTCACTGAGAATATATCATCACAACCATTATTGGAATGACAATAGTACAAAAGCACCGCAGCGTCAAGGCTTAAGCAGATTTCATTGCTCGTTCTAGGATAACACGAAACCCTATTTCATCTCCTGTGTATTTCAACTTTGATAGTCTTTTGTTGGTTGTTTTAACACAACTTACCTCTATTTGTTTTTTGCAATACTTAAATGTTAAGATTACTAGCAAGTATATACATCTGAGAAAATTTTTAAGTGATTTTCTCTAAAATCAATAAAAGATTTTTCTATTTCTTAATTGCCAACGTACTAAAGTTGAATTGTTTTATATTTTTTGATTTTTGAATGAAATGGTCTTTTGTGACCGATTTGATGTCTGATAAAGAAATTTCATTTACCTTAAATTTCATTTGTGTGTGCCTGTGCCGGCACATGTGTGTATGTGCAATACAAACAGGAGTGGCTAATTGCATAGGTTTTGAAATTTGACCTTTGCTGGTTGATTCGACCTTTGCTGGCTTCCCACTTTCCACACTTGTGAAAAAGATAATAGTGTATAATATCACTTTACTGAATTATTGTAAGCAGTGTAATTTAACACTATAATCACCCAATGGACAGTAATCATTGCTGTAGTTTGCATTAGGACAAAGAGAAAAGGATGCATGCCTATACACGTGATTTTCAGGATAAACTTTTTGAATCATTTGATTTTGTATTCATGAGCAATTATAATTTGAAATATTCATTAAATAGACCCTGTAACATTGCCCAAGCATCTGTTGTATAACTCCCCCCTAGATTGGCCACTGTTTTTCCTACATATTGTCTCGGCTTCATCCAGGTTACAAGATCTAGCTGGCTGAAAACCTAAAGAGCCATTCTAATGTCCCCATGATCAAGTTCCCATGACTAAACTTCCCTTCTGGCTGAAGTCTTAGTTATATTGATGGGATCCCATTTAGTTCCCAGTGCAAGTTTCTTTGCCTCCTTTCTTAGAAGAAAACAACTCTGGTCAGTGCTGAATTTTCATGAGCAATAGCAGGTCTGGCAGTGGAGCACACTTTGGATGAGTAGACTTTCATGTGGTGAGAGCAAGGAATGTGAATCACAAGTAAGAGAGATGTGAGGCTGTATCTCTGAGACTGGCTAAGTTTAGGAAAGAAAAGGACTATTGAAGAGTCAAGGTCAAAGTAATGAACAATGTGGCAAAACCAAGATTCTCACAGTAAAAATGGAAAGAGAGAGAGCATGCAGCTAGCTTAAAGAGCGTAGGCCTAGAAGGGTCCCCCAAAACAGTAAGCCATGGATTGCAGGCTGATAAAAGACTCTCTTTTATGGAGTCTGCTCTGGAATCCATGAGAGTTGATGGGAGCCCGAGTCACTCTGGAGAGCTGCTATCTCCAGGCCTTCATCCCTCTGGATGAACCTTTGTGATCCCTGGATATAAGATCTCAATGCTGACTGCTTACCTCTCACACTCTGGCATTTGAAATTCCGCAGTATGTTGATTCTGTTTGCCGGACTTCAGAGGCCAATTTCCTGAGGCTGATTTTCTCTTTCAATCTCTCTGCTTGGAAACTCACTTTTGATCCTCACGTGCCCATTTTGTTTCCAAATCTGAATTTTGAAGTTTAACTCTTTTCCACGTGTCCCAGACCCCAACCATAGATTCTTGCTCTGTTTGCTGTTATGAGTTTTGTTCCTACAATGTGTACAAGGATCCAACATTGTTTTACTACTTCTGAAGCAAGACATCGCAATCCTAGGAGTATCATCACAGTGGCTGGAATTAGCATCTGCTCAAGACTTCCAATTCCAGGTATACCTATACTATAATCTCCATTATCACCTTCTTCTCATTGTTAGAACTCCCTATGCATTCTTCCTACTGACTACTTATGTCACCTTTTATATTTTTCGTACTCATCTGAATTTCTAGTCAGTATATGCTTTGGGGTCTTGTTCCTTCATTCCTGTATATCTGTTGTCTGGTCTTTGGGTTCCAAAATGTAGAGATCTTCTCCAGTACCTTCAAGTAACTGAATATTTATAGTAAGACTACATCTGTGAAAGCAACTAGAACTATGAAATAATAAAGAACCAATGTATCATAAGGGGAAATTGTATAATTCTAACTGCAGGAGCTATATAATCTTTTTCTGTTTCTCGTGTCTTCTCTCTTTCTCCACATAGCTATTGACGCTACTGCCCACCTTTACCTGGTAACCTGAATTATTTGCTTCCTTATAACTTAAGCTGTATTTCACTTTAGCTTCCTTCAGTCCTTCCTTACCCCTCTCATAACTGTTTTGTTTCACATCTGTCTTCACTCTAACAAAAGTCTTACTACATTTCACATTTCAGATACCTACCCACTAGATAAGATTGTTCATCTATACTTCCTGTCAATTTACAGATCATAAGTTAGAGGTAAAAGGTCATTATCCAGTTTATTAAATTGGTTATGCTTGGGTCAAGTGCTTACCACTGGACCAATCAGCTGTGAAAAGAAAAGGAAGCGCAGGGTCACAGGATGTAATATGGCTGCAAAGGCTGAGGTCCTAGCAGGGCACACAGGCAGGGCAGTGATTGCAGTATCTCCAGTATACTCTTTTTGTTGGGGTATTTATTTCTAAATCTCTGAATCCCAAGAATAACCAGAAAGCACATTTTCAAACCCTTTGACACCATCTGGTGCCAAGGAAATTTACTTAATTGCATTCTTTTAGCAGTTAGTTTGATCCAGATTATGAAGAAATTTTATTTGGAGATATCAGAAAGATTTGTTCTTAGCAGTTAGTGTGTAGATAAAAATGACTTAAGGCAAGCTAAGACTTTGAAAATAATTATTCAAACACCAAGGAAAGCTAGATTTATTTTTAAGTAATCCATGTGAAATGAACAACAGCAGGAGGACTGGCTCTTACCATTTTTATCTGCTAAAGATTATAGATCTGTGTGCTACGTAATTAATCATCTTTTAAAAGCTTCCAGATGATTAAAGAGAAATACCTCAGAAACCACATTTCCTTCTATTCCACAGATGGAAACTTATGAGATACTGTTTAATGAGGAAAATACACCAAACGCTATAATTTGAGCATCAGAAAAGGCTCTCTGTAAAATACAGCTGAAAATGAGCATGGAATGTCATCATTTGGAAGGCACCTTTAACATTTCTCAGTTCTTCATTAAATTCTGAAATGCAGGTAAAATAATAAAAATGAAATTAAAAAACACTGTGACAAATATAAGTTAATTAAAATAAATCAATTAACATAAATCATGCTTTATACTACATGCTTTATACTACTCCCAGGTATAAAGAAAGCATACCAACATTCACTATTTATTTTCAATATTTTTTCCTACTGATTGTATTTTAAGAATAGATTCTGAGTCACCATGTATTGAATGAATAGCCGATTACATAAACAATCTCTTTAGAATTTCATTCTAAGAAAAGAAATGAGACTTCAAGAAAATAAAATGAGACTTCAGGGAAGTCAATTTCTTTTTTTTATATACTTTAAGTTCTGGGGTACATGTGTAGGATGTGCAGGTTTGTTACATAGGTATACACGTGCCATGGTGGTTTGCTGCATCCATTACCCTGTCATCTACATTAGGTATTTCTCCTGATGCTATCCCTTCCCTATTCCCTCACCCTCTGCTATCCCTCCCCTAGTCCCCCATCCCCTGACAGGCCCAGGTATGTGATGTTCCCCTCCCTGTGTCCATTTGTTGTCATTGTTCAACACCCACTTATGAGTGAGAACATGTGGTGTTTGGTTTTCTGTTCTCGTGTCAGTTTGCTGAGAATGATGGTTTCCAGCTTTATCCATGTCCCTCATCCTTTTTTATGGCTGCATAGTATTCCATGGTGTATATGTGCCACATTTTCTTTATCCAATTTATCATTGATCTGCATTTGGGTTGGTTCCAACTCTTTGCTATTATGAACAGTGCTGCCATAAACATACATGTGCATGTGTCTTTTAATAGAATGATTTATAAGCCTTTGGGTATATACCCAGTAATTGCTGGGTCAAATGGTATTTCTAGTTTTAGATCCTTGAGTAATCACCACACACCATCATTTATTATGTAGGGAATCCCTAGGGAAGTCACTTTCTTTGCAATGTACTGACTGAAATTAAGCAAAGTGTCTCTGTAAATTGTTGCAGAATTGCCTCCCTCATTAACCAGTGGCCTCATTGAGAAATGCTATGAGCTTATATAAAATTCAGCATTTTCTGTAATTTAGGATGCTGACAAAGACATTGTCTGTTACCCTACAGTTCATATCCTCCAGTTCAGGTCTCAGAAAAAAATATCCCTATTCTGAATAACGGTCTGATTTTAATTTTTATGGAAACTCTGATTATGTAATTCAGCATATTTTATTCTTTCCCCCCTCTCTCTCATTGTGTAAGTGTCTCTCTCTTTGTCTTTCTAATCCCCTTTCTTTCACTCACTTGCTCTTAGGCAACTTAAAACTGAAATTGAGGGCCACCTCTAGTCCCTGCATAGGATTATCCCACGTGCAGGTCTGTGTGTATTTGTCATACTGACTTCGATGCTTGTACCCATATTCTTCCTTCATCTGACTCACTATTTGAGATTTGTAAGCTAATTTAAATAATTTATGGAAAAAAGTGGTAAATAAATATATTGGCACTCTGCAGTGTGTCGAGAACACAGTCACTGGCTTGTTCCAGCTCATATTGAGGATCAAATCTTGGGGACATATTGGTTATTGCGGTTCATGGAACCAGACCCTGGCCATATAAACACTACCTCAATAGCACCATTATTGTCAAAGCAGTTCAAAAACTGTTTTACTTTTTTAGATTCTAGAAATGCCATTAAAGAAGCTAATTTCACAGGTTTGGACCTGTCATGCCTATACGGCTTGCCAAGAATAACTATAGATCTTTGCTATCTAATGGCTGCTCACGCAGGAATTCAGCCTAGCATTCTGGAGAATATAACTGACTAAAACAACGTGGACTTTCACATTTATTTTTACTATTACAACAACTCTTTAAGTGCGTATGGAATTTCTTGTACAACTTGCATTGAAAACACTGAAAAGATGTCTCACCTAATTAATTCAGAATAATTGACAGAAGATGTATTAAAATTGAAAAAAATGAAAGATTATGAAATATATCATGTAAATATGTTTTTATTATTGCCAGTACTTATGGGAACAGGATTCATAAGCCAATATACAATGCCAAATGCAGGCTTCATCATATTCTGCCTTTCCAGAAAAGTTATTTAAAAAAGAATATTTAGGTTTATGAATAGTAATGTTGAATGTATTTTTAATGTGTTAAAATGTCTCATTTTAGATGAAACTCTTTTCCTTTGTTTTTCTTGTTCATATTACTTTGTTTACAAATCCTTCTTCCCAGATGATTCAAATTTAAACCTTACCACAGCCTCATCCAAATTTCCTCAAAACTCAACATTTATGTATAGTAAAAATAGTAATAAATTACATCATATCATGAAGATTTTTTGGTGAGTTATTTCCTTCGAATATGCTAAAATATAGATATTTGAGTATTTTAGTAATTATCTTTCTAAAGTCTTACCCTGGTATAAGATATATTTTGTTAAATGAGGTTACATGACATTTGCTCCTTAGTCTTCTACTGTCAAAATCAAAAATATAGAAAGCTTGGCAGTTTTCCTAGAAATAAGGCTTGAGGAGAGAGCAGGTGGATTCATAAAGGGAAGCTCAGTGTTTACAGGAAGGTAAGTGTACAGGGATAACTCTTGTTAAAAACACCTCTGCATGTTTTTCATGTCACTCTCACTTAGCTGGGTGGGAAACCACACAAAGCTGTTCTGTTTCATGCACAGGACCAGACTCAAAATATTTATCAAGCTCTGGTAAAACCATATGCATAACTCGGTGAATGTCTAGACAGGAATAATTAGTATTTAAAGTAAGGGATAATTTATGATGACTTCTGGACACTAGTGACTCATTGATTAAATGTGCATTGATGTTTTGATATTTAAGTTCCACGAAAAACATCAGTTTCCTGAGCTTGTCTAACCCCTAAGATTATATTTCCATTCAGTCTCGCTGAGCTTTTTCTCATTATTCCCAGCCGGAGGTTCCACATCTTCAAGTTAATTTGCTTGCTGTCACCCACACAGGAGACTTACTAACGTCCTCAGTATCATCATATGTGATTTGGTTATACTGAAATTCATCCAACTTAACTAATCATTTCTCTAAATTCTTTCTAAATGCATTCTCTATGGCTTACCCTGTGTGCAGGCTTTTCATAATTGGTTCCTCTTTACCCTGCTCATTTCACAATAAATAAATATCCACAGCTTCTAGGTTAGACTAGGTTGCTCATTTCACATTCTCCATGTGTGTTTCTTGGGTCTGTTATGTTATACTCATGTAAATTTAAAAGTCAAATCTTTAAAAAAATCTAGGTGTTTTATATATTGATATAAACTATGATTTAAATTTTATATATGACAATTACCTTCAAATATTTAATTTCCCCTTGTTTATTGGCTCCTTAAGTTAAAATGAATATGAGAAGTATTATTTGAATAAACATTTATAGATCAAGTAAGTTCAGAAAGTCTCTGTTAAACAATAGTTGTTTCCTTTACTTCAGATCACTTTAGGGCCTGTAATATGATGTAATATATAACTCTTTTAAATGGCATTATCTGAACCTATATAACCGTAAATATTATTGATTTTTTTTTCCAAGTGTCACTGGACCATTTTGGAAAATGTTATCTTAAGTAGCTAAATGTGATCCATTTGTTTAGGCTGGAGTCCATGATAGTATGACAAACATTTGTTCCAGTTTTATAGCTTACTTAGTTACTTTTCAATCTCATTTCAAACAACAATCTAGTAAAGTATTTATGCTCATCTGAAGAGAACTGCCTCAAACTATTAAGGAATTTATCACTTTTACAATTTACTGATCGTGTTAGTTCTCAAACCCTGACCATAAAGTGTAAATCCTTGATGAACTTCTTAGCCTTCATGTGTTTAAAACTAGTCCAGAGGAAAAATACTGTAAAGCTCATCAATCTGAATGTTTGAAAAATTAATTAAGCATAGATATTATGGTTCATAGTGGGTTTGGATCTATAATTAGTTTCACTGACATTTTCTAGATCCTGATAGACAACATTTAAATAAAAACAAATATCATTTTTAAATATCAAATGTGAAGAAAATAAAACAATTTTAAGAGAAACAAAGAAAACTCAAAAGAAAAGATAATGTATATGATTTTATGTGCTAAGATATTATTCTGATTCATATTAATTTCTCAAATTTTCTGTCACCTATATTTTGTTCCCTGTCAACTTTAATATCTTAGCAAACTAAAATAAGTGGCATTTATTTCTAGAAATTATGCTGTAAATTTAGAATCAATGACATACAAAGATTTGGAAATAATGTTGAAATGTACATTTGAGAACTATGTTATTATATCTATTAAATGAAATACAACATAATAAAATACAGCAAATTTTGGTTGAAGGTAATTTACTGTATCCAAAGAAAACCTTATACATACACATAGCATATACATTTAAGTTGATGTACAGTATACCATGAAATCATGTTTGTAGTGACAGTAATGGCTATTTTAAGACCCAAATCAGCAAATACAAACAATAATCTACAATATTAAAGGGCAGAATTGTATACCTCATTTTTATTGAAGACATATTGTTTGATCACTTTAACAATTTTTAAACATTTATTATTAAATATGCAGCATTCTGAGATTGCTGGTAACTCCCTGTTAGACATATAAAACCTAAGAGTGTACACAGTTTTTACTTTAGTGTAGCATTCAAATAAAACATCTAGTATATCTTATCCACTAAAAATAACAATAACTACTTCAGCAAAAGAAACTACCAGACATTAAAGGCATCTTTCATATGATAGTATTTTGTTTGCCTCTCTGACACCTCTTATTAGCAAGACTTAAAGGTAAGTTAGACAGTAGTTTTGGGTCCATTTTCGCACGGGGTGATTTCTACAGTTAGCCTTTTATCTTACTGGAGATTCTGACCAGGGATTTAATCCCAGTAGGTTGCTTACTCTCTCTCTCTCCCCATTTGCTGAAGAAAACAAGACAGCCCAAGTCTGCAGGTCAAGTCGAAGAGTCATCAGTCAGATGTGGGACACAGAATCTGGCTGAAGAATGGTGCCAAGTCCCATGTCTCCAGAAACCTTTTAGAATAAAAGGAAATCTGAGTACTGAGCTGCCAAGTCATTATGGAACAAACTGCCGCTAGTCCAACCCGTTGCTATGAAATATTTCTTACTTACCTGTGATAGTCCTCACTGGTTGGTGACATGTTACATTTGACACTTCTGCCCAGTCTCTCATTTTCCCAAAATGAAAGTAACCGTTTCTCCTTTGTTATAAGTACTTTGTGAATTCCTTTGTTAGACCCTGTTATATTGTATTTCTTTGCTTGGAGCCTATCTTTTTAAATAGGCTGTGAGCCCTTTTAAAACAAAATCATGGTTATTTCTGTGTCAGTATCTTTCTGCACAAATTATTTCTATGCAAATTAATAGACAAATAGAAAGTGTTAACAATTCCTTCTGTTCTCCTTGTGATCATTCGAGGTCTAGAGAATTTTTAATGAAAATCATTGAAGACACTACAGATTTAAAGTACAACTAAAATTTCATTTTAGTGAATACCGTTCTCATATTTGATAGAGGCTATTTTCACATCTTGACTCTCAGTCTGCATTCAAACACTGTAGTTTTTAAAGGGATCTAATTGCTAGTCATTTAACTACCTATATGTGAGACAAAGATAACTTAGCATTTTGTGTAAAATAAGTATATTTTATATGTTAAGCATCCTTAGTAATGTATGGATAGAGACATGTGTAGACTGATTAAAAGGTATGTTGCACATTCTCTGATCCAATCTCAGTTTATTTCATGTGAGAGTATTGATTGTAGAAAGACAGTCATGTTTAAAAATAAGTTTAAAAAACAGACAAATATAAGTAGCTCAGGATTAATGGTTGTGAGAGATGGAGAAATTAAAATTAGATAATTCTCTTGGATAAAGTGAAACTTAAAAAGATCTAATCTGTCCTCTATCTGGGGAGCAAGACCAACACTAAATGTATGCATGATTGAAGAATGAAAGTCAATTACTTTTCCTATTGCTGTCTTTATTTTCATATATTTGCTGATTAAAAGATCCCACTCTTCTTTATCTCTTCATCTTTTCACAGACAGCTTCCTAAGATGCGTTTCTGACAGGTGAACGTTCTTGATATTCTCTCTCCCTTTCACTAGCAAGCTTCCATCTATCCAGTCTGACTTGCAACATTTCTGCAATCCTAGCGTCCTTTAGGAGAAAGACTGCCTGAGTGGGAACAGGACTAGAGCAGAGGCACGAGGGAGATGGAAGTTACATTATATCTGGTGAGAGAAGTCGGCGTATAAACCAAGACAGTGGCAGCAACATGGGAGGACAACAGTGGGAAGATTTAGGAAGTATTAAACCCACAGAATCAATAGGACTTAATGAATAATTATGTCCAGAAAGTATGGGCATAGAAAGGGACAATGGTGATTTTGAGGTTGCATTTTATGACAACGTGATGGACAAAGATGCCTCCCATTAAGGTGAACATCACAGGAGGGAGAAAGAAGCAGTTTTCTGGAGAACTTAGAAATTTATGTGACAAAGACAGACTTGTCAGATAAGCTATTTATTACAGTTATACACACTGAGGGCTTGAGAGACAGGCTCAAACTGAAAATAAAAGTTTGGGAATCTCTAGCACCGTAGGTGATAAGCAACTCCACAGAAAAAAATATGGAAGTGAGAATAGAAGAGGTCTCTTCTTGCATTGCTATAAAGAAATACCTGACTGGGTAACTTATAAAGAAAAGAGGTTTAGGTAGCTCATGGATCCACAGGCTGTATAGGAAGCACAATGCTGGCATCTCCTTGGCTTCTGGGGAGGCCTCAGGAAACTTATGATCATGATGAAAGCTAAAGGGAAAGCAGGCATACCTTATATGGCCAGAGCAGAAACAAGGAGTGGGGAGAGATGCTACACACTTTTAAACAACCAGATCTCAGGAAAACTCACTATCATGATGACAGCACCAAAGGGAGATGACATTAAACCATAAGAAACCACACCCATGATGCAATGACCTCCCACCAGGCACCACTTCAGCATTGAGAATGACAAATTGACATTGGGTGTGGACACAGATCCAAACTATATTGTTCCACCCTTGACTCCTGCAAAATCTCATGTCCTTCTCACATTTAAAAATAAAATCATGACTTTCCAACAGTCTCCCAAGGTCTTAACTCATTCAAGTATTAACTCGCATGTCCAAAGTCCAAAGTCTCATCTGAGACAAGGCCAGTCCTTTCCACCTATGAGCCTGTAAAGACAAAAAGCAAGTTAGTTACTTCTAAGATACAATAGAGGTATAGGTATTGGGTAAATACTCTGATTCCAAAAGGGAGAAATTGGCTGAAAGAAAGGGGCTACATGTCCTACACAAGTCCAAAACCCAACAGGGCAGTCATTAAATTATAAAGCTCCAAAACAATCCCCTTTGACCCCATCTCCCACATCCAGGGAACACTATTGAAAAGGTTGGACTCCCAAGGTTTGGGGTAGCTCTGCCCCTGTGGCTCTGCAGGGTTCAATCCCAGGGCATCTCTCAAAAACTGGCATTGAGTCCCTAAGGCTTTTCCAGACCCAAGGTGCAAGCTGCCAGTGGATCTACCATTCTGAGGTCTGGAGGTTGGTGGCCCACTGCTCACAGCTCCACTAGACAATGTCCCATTGGGGACTCTGTGTTGGGGATCCAACCTCATGTTTCTCCTTTGCACTGCCCTACTAGAGGTTCTCCATGAGGGCTCTACCCCTGAGCAGGCTTCTGCCTGAACATCCAGCCTTTTCCATATATATCATGAAATCTAGGCAGGGGATCCCAAGCCTCAGCTCTTATACTCCCTGCACCTTGAGGTTTAATACCACGGGGAAGCCACCAAGGCTTACGGCTTGCACTCTCTGAAGCAGTAGCCCCAGCTGTACCTGGACCCATTTTAGCCATGGCTGAAACGGAAGCAGCTGGTATTCATGGAGCAGTGCCCCAAGGCTGCAAAGCGCAGTGGGTAGGGCCCACAAAACCATTCTGTCCTCCTAGACCTTTATGCCTTTGATGAGAGGGACTTCCAGAAAGGTCTCAGAAATGCCTTTGAGGCTTTCTCCCAATTGTGTCAGCTACTGACAATTAGCTTGTCTTCACTTACACGAATTTCTACAGCCTGCTTGAATTCCTACTCTGAAAATGGGCTTTTCTTTTCTGGCGCATGGCCAGGCTTCAACTTTTCTAAACTTTTATGCTCTGCTTTTCCTTTAAATATAAGTCCCAGTTTCAGGTCATTTTATTGCTCACGCATAGGAGCATAGGTTGTTAGAAAAAGCCAGCTACATCTTCAATGCTCTGGTGCTTAAACATTTCTTCCACCAGATATCCTAAATTATTACTCTCAAGTTCAAAGTTCCACAGGTCCCAAAAGCAGGGGCACAATGCACCTAGTATCTTTGTTAAAACATTACAAAAGTGACTGTTCCAGTTCCAAATAAGTTCCTTATTTCCATTTGCAACCTCCTAAGACTGGACTTCATTGTCCATATCACTATCAGTATTTTGGTGACAACAATTTAACAAGTCTCTAAGAAGTTTCAAATTTTCCCTCATCTTCCTGTCTTCTTCTGAGCCCTTCACACCCTGTCAAACTCTGTCTATTATCCAGTTCCAAAGCTGCTTCCACATTTTCAGGTATCTTAATAGCAAGGCCCCATTTCTCAGTAGAAATCTTCTGTATTAGTTTGTTCTTGCATGGCTATAAAGACATACCTGAGACTGGGTAATTTATAAAGAAAAGTTATTTAATTGGCTCACAGTTCCACAGGCTATACAAGAAGCACAATGCTGGCATCTGCTTGGCTTCTGGGGCCTCAGGAAACTTACAATCATAGCAGAAGGTGACAGAGAAGCAGGCACGTCTTACATGGCCAGAACAGGAGCCAGAGAGAGAGGGCAGAGAGATGGTACACATTTTTAAACAACCAGAACTCATGAGAACTCATTATCACAATGAGAGCACCACAGGGGGTTGGTGTTAAACCATGAAAAACTGCACCCATGATCCAATGCCCTCCCAGCAGGTTCCACTTTCAGCATTGCAGATTACAAATTGACATGAGATTTGGGCAGGAACACAGATCAGATTGAAACCATATCAAGGTCCTTACATACAGCCTCTGTGCACAGCCATCTTTAAAACATAGATAGAGGAGGAGGAGCTCAAGCAGGAGATTGAGACGGATCAGCTGGAAACATAGAAGACTGATATCATGGAAAACAAGGAGGACTGAGTTCCCAGGAAAAGTCACTTGGCAACAAAACATAATGAAGCATTTTTGGCACAGGCGATCATTCAAATAGAACATAAACACTAATGCTTTGTAATCTACAGAACATCTGCTATTTTACTACCTCACTCCAGCCATCTACAGTAATTTGTTAATGTTTTGGTATATAAACTGTAAGAAAATTTTGCTTTATATGTACAGATAAAACCAATAAATCATAAACTAAACTCCCTGTAAAAAATAGTGAGTGTCTCTCTTTCAAATGAATTAAATATCACACAGTAATTTATTGTCCAACACATTTTATGAGTTTTCTCCATAATTTTGAGGAAAAAAATCATCTAAAATAAGTCATTACAAAAGGCACTATCATGACCAATATCAAAAGTTTTAGTCATATAGTGGAAAATACGTGGAACATTTATTTGTCTGAGAGTCAAATATTCTATTGTGTCGTGATTTTTTTTTATTATGTAAGAATTTTCCTCCTCTGCCAAAGGTAGCAAGAGTGAATAATAGAAATCATTCAGTAGATAAAGTACTCAAATCGCTTCAAAACATCATTAAAAACTCTGGAGTTTAAAGGTTTTCAGTCCCTTTTGTTCACTCTGTCTCTCTCTGTTACAGTTAATCAGATTGGAAGTCTACCAGTGTTGATTCTAAGAATAAAGTTTTAAAGCCATTTTCACTTTGAAATCGCAGAATTGGAAGAAAATGCAGGTTAATCTTACAAGTAAGAATCAAGTTATTTTTTTTTATTTTTAAAGAGATATATGCTATGAAATTATGCCATTGGAAGTGCTGGAAAGATTTTGCCCAGATAGTCAATTTTTCTACAGTCAGAACAGCTTACCACATTGTAGAGGCCATGAGCCACACAACCTGCTGCTCTCTGCCTTTCATTGCTTTTAAAATCAATGTTTCGAACCTTTGAAATAAGGAAGTTTTAACTAGTATATCTGCCAAATCACTACATTAGAAAATTCAGGTCAATCTCTTTATTGATTCAATTTTACAATTATATCATGAAGAAAATATGTTATAGACATTTTATGCATGTATATGTTTGGGTTGCTTTCTCTTAACCTTTTGAATCTTATATCACAAAAGTATCCAATTTAACAAGACTGAGTTATAAGTTCACTTTGAAGTAACTGAATGTTAAAAAGATGTAAGAGTCTACCCCTCCATAGGACAGTTAGATTTTTTTAAAAACGACACTAAATAATCAGACACTAAATACTCCTACCGTTAAATGAGCAAGCAATGATTGGCCTGAGGCTATCTCTATACTTTGACTTCCTACCCAAAAAACTGCAACCTAACCTAGTATAGAATGAAACCAAAACTTAATTTAGTGTATTTTTTGTAACATATATTTGGGTCTCAGCCAACCAAAAGCAGCCAAGCTTCAGCCAGTCACATGCTGCCAACTGTGCCAACTGATCAATAAGCAATCAAACTACTGTGTAATGCTTTGCTACTTTACTTCTATTTTTTGTCTACAAATACTCACTGGCCACATTGCCAAAAACAACTTTCTAAACTGCTTCTGGTTCTGAGTGTTACCTTATTCATGAATTATTTTTTGCTTAAATAAACCTTTTAATTTGTCTAAAGTTTTTCTAATATAGCATCTTCATAGAGTAAGATAGGTGGAAGTGGCTCATCTACAGAATTTAGTCTGAATTTAAAATGAAAGTCACTAAGAAGGAAATACATCTCTGTCAAGCCTTGTAGACAATTTACCATTTTTGTCACTTCACCTCAGATCTTAGGGTAACAAGTGACCATCTTGAAGAAAAATGCGACACAACAAAAAATCGCCATCCGTTTCCAAAATTGTTAAAGATTCTGTAATTTCAAATTTATACTTACTAGGGATGATGCAGTCAATAAAGTTACAGTTTTTGTAAGATCTTATAGTTTTTAATAAAATTATTTTAATGTATTTTCTGCATGTTTTATTGATTGTAAATTTCATGTGATACTTCTGTATGAGTATCTATGTGCTTAGAAGTATTGATTTACAAAAAAACAAAAACCTGCAATTCTAACATGTTCATGTGAACCAGTATACAGCATTGTAGATTTTGGCACAGGCTTTGTATTTTGTAATTTTTAAACCTATCTAAATTCATTCCATTAAAAAAAATTTAATCCATTTATTTACATATGTTGACTTTTGTGAAATATATTATGTTTTAAGTTTCTAATATTTTTAGAAGAATGTGTCTTTATGACAGAAAGATTTATATTCCTTTTTGTGTATACCCAGTAATGGGATTGCTGAGTCAAATGGTAGTTTTGTTTTATACATTTCCACCAGTAGTCTAAGTGTTCTCCTTTCTCCAAAGCCTCACCAGCATCTGTGTTTTTTTTTTTTTTTAATTTTTTAAATAATAGCCACTCTGACTGGTAGTTTTAGGTTTTACATTTAGGTCATCAATCCATCTTGAATTGATTTTTATATATGGTAAATGAAGGTGTCCAATTTCAATCTCCTGTATATGGCTAACCGGTTATCCCAACACCATTTACCAAATGGGAAGTCTTTTCCCCATTGCTTGTCTTTGCTAGCTTTGTTGAAGATCATATGGTTGTAGGTGTGTGGCTTTATTTGTGGGCTGTCTATACTGTTCCATTGGTCTATGTGTCTGTTTTTGTACCTGTACCATGCTGTTTTTGTTACTTGTAGTATAGTCTTGAAGTACAGTTTGAAGTCAGGTAGTGTGGTGCCTGCAGCTTTGTTCTTTTTGCTTAGAATTGCTGTGTCTATTCAGGCTCTTTTTGGTTCCATATGAATTTTTAGAATAGCTGTTTGTAATTCTGTGGAAAATGTCACTGGTGATTTGTCAGAAATAGCATTGAATCTGTAAATTGCTTTAGGTAACAAGGCTATTTTAACAATATTGATTCTTCCTATTCATTAACATAGAACGTTTTTCCATTCCTTACGTTGTCTCTGATTTCTTTAAGCAAGGTTTTGTAATTCTCCTTGTGGGGATCTTTCACCTCTCTGGATAGCTGTATTCATAGGTATTTTATTCTTTTTCTATTTTGAGTGGGATTCTGTTATTGATTTGGCTCTCAGCTTGGACATCATTGGTGTATAGAAATGCTACTGATTTTTTGTACATTGATATAGTTAGGCTTCGTGTCCCTACCCAAATCTATCTTGAATTGTAATCCCTATAATCGTCAGGTGTCAAGGGAGAGACCAGATGGAGGTAATTGAGTCATGGTTGCAGTGAATTTTTAAGAGATCTGATGGTTTTATAAGGGGCTCTTCCTCTTTTGCTTGGCACTTCTTCCTGCCACTTTGTGAAGACGGTGCCTCGCTTCCTCCTTGCCTCCTGCCTGATTGTAAGCTTCCTGATGACTTACCAGCCATACACCACTGTGAGTCAATTAAACCACTTTCCTTTATAAATTACCGAGTCTGGGGCAGTTTTTTATAGCAGTATGAAAACATACTAATAGATGCACTGATTTTGTATCCTACCAAAAAAATAAAACAAAAACAAAAAAGACACAAAACAACAACAACAACAAAACCACCACCAACGAAAAATCTTTTGTAACCTGAAACTTTGCTGAAGTTGTTTATCAGTTCTCAGAGCCTTTGGACAGATACTATGGAGTTTTCTAGGCAGATAATTATTTTATCTGGAGAGAGAAGGAGAGTTTGATTTCCTGTCTTTCTATTTAGAAAATGTCTATGACAGTAAATATTCTATAAAAGTCCAAGTGACAATTTATATGTAATGGGAAATAAATGAACGTCTCTCATAATATTAGCAAATATGCATGTATATTTCTGCAAAAAAAATTCTAAGCTATAGTTCTCCTTATTGAAATATAACTCATAAGTAAGAAATCAAGTGAAAAGAAATTGGAGTTGGAAAGAGACTTGCAAGAAGCACTTGAAACCCAGTATGCAATGAGTTGTCAAAATCAGTGCAATGCACATCAACAGAATGAAACTCAACTGCTAAAATATATTCGTTAAATAAGAAGGTGTATATAGTGTAAAAATATTAGCAATTGAATAATAAGCAAGTTTTAAATACACATTATTTTTAAAAATCAATCATGGATAGGAAAACAGAGGAGTATATACAAACATATTCAAGTTCTAATCTAACAGCATTTGTGAAAAGTTAAAAAGTTTAATTTCTCAACAATATAGGCTCAATTAAGTTTTTAAAAATTCTAAATCTAAAGTGAGACTAATAGAATTTTTCAAGAGTATACATAAGTCCAAATATAAAAAGATACAATTTGAATTGTGCACTTTTGGATAGTGAAAAACTTCCTAACAGTAAATATAATGGGATGGGAGAAAGAGAGTCCCACAAAGAAGAATGTGATAAATTTTACTACATAAAAAACAGACCTCTTGGGCATCAAATACATCATAAACAAAAGTAAAAGGCAAGCCAGGGATGGAGGTCATACCTGTAATCCCAGCACTTTGGGAGGCCCAGGCAGGCAGATCGCTTGAGGCCCAGAGTTCAAGACCAGCCTGTTTAACATGGTGAAACCCTGTCTCTACTAAAAATACAAAAGTTAGCCAGGTGCGGTGTCACACTCCTATAATCCCAGCTACTTGGGAAGCTGAGGCACAAGAATTACTTAAATCCACAAGGCAGAGGTTGCAGTGAGCCAAGACTAATCCACTGCACTCCAGCCTGGGCAACAGATCAAGACTCTGTCTCAAAAATAAATAAACAGTAAGTAAAAGGCAAATAAGTCGTGAAAAAATATATATATAGATATATATCCTTATAAATATTAATCAAACATTGATTTGTCACAGAGCCAAATTATATAATCAACTTGAGGGAGATCTGTTTTAAGTAGTTATAAAGCCCTTACTTGTTTGTTCTTTCTTTTGTTTTTTAGAAATGATCCCTTGATTTTTCTATTTATTTCTAGGTATTTTTGAAGTGTGGGAAATAATTATTCAGTACCACATAGTCTAGTTCCTTTCCAGAATTAATCTAACTGTTGATTCCTTGAATTATTTTTATTGCATGTTTCTCTTATTTTTCTGAGTATGCCAAAAGTAGGATCTTAAAGGTAGAGCTAATAGAAAATGTCTTTTGGTACAGCCTAAATGGAAACATTCAGTCATCTAGATCCAACATTACAGAAAAGAATTATTTTCTCTTGAAAGTATATCCTAGAAGCAGGTGCTTATTTCTTACATTAAAAAAAAATAATAAAAAGAGGAAGGGGAGCTTTTAACATTTAGCCTGACAATTTATCTTTTATTCCTGAGTCTGGTCTACTGCAGTATTTTTAGCTTTTCTTGTGTGTAGTGAATGTAAAGCTACTCTCAAGTTAGTAAAATAGAAGTTTCAGGCACTCTGACTGGCACAGGCCTATCACAGGGCCCTCAGAAGTGCCCTACCTACTTGTTTCCATGATTTCTTTTTCTTTTCTTTTTTTTTCTTTCTTTTCTTTTTCTTTTTTCTTTCTTTTTTTTTTTTTTTTTGTCAAGCGTGCAGAGAAAGCTATTCAAAGTGCAATCTGTTGATTTGCTGCTTTGATATAGACTTCATTTTGTCAATGCTTCTATGTGGTGGCATTGGAGTGGCAGTGGCACTTGGGAACCCACTTAACAAGAGGCGAGTTTGGTGGGATGTGTTCCTGTGGCTGACACTCACTGCTGTGCCAGGTGAAGTAATTGCTGGGCACGATCATTATGTAAGAAAGGCTTCCAGAACATCTCCTGTGCAGACTTCTCCAGTTTTCTGATGCAAAAATCCAGGGCCAGAAGTCATACTGCAATCTGTGTCCTATGTTTCTCCTGCCCCAGAAGTATGTGGATAGCAGAGGAGAAAGAAATTTAAAAACCATAAAGCCAGAAACAAGTCTGTGGAAATTTCTTTTTTCATTGGGAACTTAAAATGTTAAGTGGAAGATTTTATTCTCATGAATGCCTAGCTGAACAGTTTCTCTCCTATCAGAAATATACTTGCTAATGCAACATGTACAATTATAAATTCTCTATACCCTTTTTTGTTTTTGATGGTCATCTCAGTGAATAACTTTTATAATTCCTGTGTTGGCAGGGAACACACTTGCAGCAATATTACAAATAGTACTTTTCCCTCTCTTGATCAAATGTGTTTTATTCACCTTGACACCCTCATAAACTCACAGCATCTTATAATCTCTGACACATCTTGTCCTGACAATGCCTGCAAGTTCCAGGTAAAATAGTATGCAAATTTGTGACCGGAAGAGCAAAAGAGCGATAAAAATATGTCATTGACAAATTTCCTACATGCACTCATCAATGGGTCTATACAAGCTGTGTAAGACTAATTTGTTATGTAAATATGTTCTTCAATATAATGAGACAACTAAAAAAGTATAAATTGCTCCAAAGTGCCACCCATTTTCAAAATAATTTGGTATGTATTTTAGAATTGTTGATCATAACAAAATTCAGAAAAAAAAATAGAGCCATGCATCCTAAAGTTTATAAACTTCTTACATCATTCCATGGATTGTGCTATGTTTGTGGTATTTGTCCATTTTTTTAACATTTAAAATTTGTTCTGATTTCTTTTTTATTCTAAATAAATATTGGCTATAGTCCTTAATTTTTAAATTAGTTTTCTTAAAAAAATTCACATTATAAAATTGACATTTAGTTATAGAAATTTTCTCCAGAATACTGCAAATAATAACACAGTATAATATCAGATTCATAACGAGCTTATGAACTCTCAAAAGACATGGGCAAAGAACTTCATTTTTAGAGTTACAACAAAACATGTAAATCTACATATCTTTTGTCTTTTTTTTAGTAGTGAATAAACTCGCTTCTCTCCTTTATAACACACAACTTTTATAATTATTATTTTAGTTAAGTCCATTGAGTTTGCCTAGTAATTAATTAATATATGTAGCCATGCAAAAGAAGACACAGATATTAGCTGTGTCAATTCAGTAGTTGAAAATTCTACCTTTATATCGTGAGTGATGTGATATGAATGTTTGTCACTCAATCATGCAATAACAGCCTCTTTCCTGAACTCCGGACTCATGTAAAATGCCACTTGATAACTTCACATGAAGGTCAAATTAGTGTCACAAATTTGATTCCTTGGAACCACAGTGCCGTCCCCCTGTACTCTGGCTCTTTAAAAGTATCAACAGTTGTTTAAGCTAAAAACCGAGGAAATGGCATTATTTCCTCTCTCTTCCTCACTCTACAGACTCAAATTTAATCCATCACCAAATCCTGTTGATTTCACTATCAAAATCTATTTCAAATACATTCACTTCTGATAGGGTTTTGTTCTATGTTCCCACCCAAATCTCATCTTATATTGTAATCCCCACCATGTGTTGAGTGATGGGCCTGGTGGGAGGTGATAGAAACACGCGGGCAGTTTCCACCATGTTCTTGTGATAGCGAGGGAGTTCTCATGAGATCTGATGATTTTAAAGTGTGGCACTTCTCCATTGCTTGCTCTCTCTCTCTCCTGCCACCATGTAAGACATGCATTGCTTCCTCTTTGCCTTCCACCATGATTGTAAGCTTCCTGAGGCTTCCTGAGCCATGTAGAAATGTGAGTCAATTAAAGCTCTTTTGTTTATAAATTACCTGGTCTCTGATAGTATCTTTATAGCAATGTGAAAATGGACAAATACAGAGAATTTGGTACCAGAGTAGTGGAGTATACTGCTATAAAGATAACCCGAAAAGGTGGAAGTGACTTTGGAACTGAGTAACAGGCAGAGGATGGAACTGATTGGAGGGCTCAGAAGAAGACAGGAAGATGTGAGAAAGTTTGGAACTTCCTAGAAACTTGTTGAATGGTTTTGAACAAAATGCTAATAGTGATATGGACAATGAAGTCTAGGCTGAGGTGATCTCAGATGGAAATGAGAAACTTACTGGTAACTGGAGTGAACATCACTCTTGTTATGCTTTAGCAAGGAGACTGGTGGCAATTTGCCCCTGCCCTAGAGCTCCATGGAACTCTGAATATAAGAGAGATGATTTAGGATATCCAGCAAAAGAAATTTCTAAGCAGGAAAGCATTCAAGAGTTTACTTGGCTTATTCTGAATGCATTCAGTTACAGGCATTCACAAAGAGATGGTTTGAAATTGGAACTTATGTTTAAAAGGAAAGCAGACCATAAAGGTTTGGAAATTTGCAGCCTGACCATGTGACAGAAAAGAATAACCTATTTTCTGGGGAGGAATTCAAACCAGCTGAAGAAATTTGAATAAGTAATCAGGAGCTGAAAGTTAATAGCTAAGAAAATGGGGAAAATGTCTCCAGAGCATGTCAGAGACCTTCACAGCAGCCCGTCATCAGGCGCCTGAGTCCTAGGAGGGAAAAATAGCTTTGTGGGCCTGGGCCAGGCCCAGGGCCCCACTGCTTTGTACAGCTACAAGACTGGGTGCTCTGTATCCCAGCAGCTCCAGTGCCAGCAGAGGCTAACAGGAGCCAAGGTACAGCTTGGGTTGTGGCTTCAAAGGATGCAAGCCCCACACCTTGGTGGCTTCCACATGGTGTTGGACATGTAGGTGCACAGAAGACAAGAGTTGAGGCTTAGGAACCTCTGCCTAGATTTCAGAGGATGTATGGAAATGCCTGGATGCCCAGGCAGAAGTCTGCTGCATGGGTAGAGCCCTCATGGAAAACCTCTGCTAGGGAAATGTGGGAGAGAAATGTAGGGTTAGAGCCCCCACATAGAGTCCTCAATGGGGCACTGTCTAGTGGGGCTGTGAGAAGAGGGCTACTGTCCTCCAGACCTCAGAATGGTAGATCCACTGACAGCTTACACAGTGCACCTGAAAAAGCCTCAGACATTCAATGTCAGCTTGTGAAGGCAGACATGGGCTAACTACAAACAACACAGGCACATATTGCACAAACACCATGGGATTATTTTTGATTCCTCTATAGGAAAGCTTCTTAACAATACTAGGAAGCTTTTTAAAAGCTATATAAAAATCAAAGCTTAGAAAATATGGGATTTATCCCTATCATATAAACATTTAAATTAGTGTAAATCAACCAAACCAACCATAACATTTCTTGAGATTTGTACTATGTATTATGTATTGTTTATTTGTGGACTTTTAAAACATAAATTTGTCTAGGTCACAAAGATATTGTCTTTGTGACAAACACAAATACTGTATGTATGTGAAAGTGTATAATAAGTAATTGATATTTCCTCATAGTTAATGTATGGAGTGTTTTCTGCAACCGTGTTATATATTCCTCAGAAAAATATTGGTATAGGTCTTCTTTCTGTTAATTTTTAAAATGAAAAAGCAGCACAATTTTCCATAAACAATATATCTATATTTATTAAATTAAATATGTATGAAGCCCAATAATTTATCAGTAAAAAGCAAAAATCACTGTATAACCTAGGTTTTTTTTTTAATGGAAATGAATGTATTATTCCTTTAGTTTTAAAGTAATTATGCTGTCTTTGAGCTGTGAACTTGATTTTTCCAAACGGCAGTGATGCTTTTGGATCAGATATTAAGATGATGATTACTGATGTTTGAGAGGAAGAGCTAGATCCTTTCTTCTGTCCATAATGTCTTCTGTGGGTTTATCTAGTGCTAGATCTGAAACGTTTTGCATATTATTTAAGATAACTTTCAACTTAAATGGGTAACTGTTTTCCAATTTAATTCTTGTAGTGAGAAAAGAAGTGACTTTAATTTTAAGGTATAAATTCATCTCTAGCTAAATAGTTTGAGGGAACTATGAGAGTTTGAAATATCTCACAGCTACCTCCACAAACTTGAAAATAAAACATAAGGTAAAATATGCAACAGTTCTAAAAACTAGGAAAAAAGGGACTATAAACCTGTAGAAACTTTGAGAATGCAATAGATACAATGTAGATAGTTTCAGACTAGAGAGGACCTCACTTGCTAATTTGAAAATAAAATTTCCAAAAAAAAAATGTCTTTGTAAAAAAAATAGTAAAGGGGTTCTTGATCCCAGAACAAACTCCTGCCTTAGATTTGGAAATGAAAATAGATCGAACCTGAGAAATGTGTGTTTTTCAGACAGCGTAGTCCTTTTTGTCCAGGCACCAGGCTTTCCTACAGCCACGAGATTACCATAATGACTGTGTTAAATTACCTGATGCAGTTCAGGTCAACTGTTTCTTCCCCAGGATATTGAACGTACATTTGGAAGTTACTGTGGTTCAGGAGTTCTCTACATGCAAAAAGCTTTTCTCTAGTATGAAAGAAGAAGATTGCTCACATGTGGAGAGACGAAATTATAAAAGCCAGGGAGAAGCCAGACTGCGTCATTCTTTTCTTTAGGCTCTTTTTATGATCCAGCTTGCACCCTTGCTCTTCCTAAGGTTTAGTTGCACCAAATCTTCCAACATATTGTCACTTTTGAAAACAAGTTAAAGTAGAATCTCTGTCACCTACAATGAGGAGAGTCCTAAATGACATGTAAGGAATATTCAGCTAAAATCACTTTCGATTCTGAAAATGCCAATTTCCAGGGCAGCCTCAATTGACTGCAATAAATGGAAGCAGCCCAAGCTAAGCCCTTCAGCACTGGGTACAGAGGTTGGCACTGCAACACATTGATGCCCAAACAGGTTATCCCCTCACAGAATTTATATTTTTCAGGGAAAATTAATAATTAAACAAGCAGTTACAATATATTAAGAAGAGTACTATGTTGTGGGAAATGCAGAATGATATGGGAACATGAGAAAGGGCAGCTGTATAGGGAGCAGGGTGAGGATTTGAAAGGCAATGAGCGGGAATACTATCCCATGGAGAACGAAGACCATGTGCAATGGTTGAGGGTGAGAGAATAATTCATTTCATGACCTGAAATTGTTTATTATAGATGCAGTGAAATCAGAGGAAGGGGGTAGTATGGAAGAAGCCTGGACAAATAAATAATACACTAAATTCAAGAAGAATTCAATAATAGTTTTTAACTGCATGGCCTTTATTAAAATATTGATAAGGAGGTGTTCTTTTTTACCCAATATATGAATGGTATTTTATTTTAGAAAAATCACTTACCCACTGTGGAGAGAAGGAATTGAAGGTGGTTGTGACTAAATGTAGTAAGACTAGTAAAGAGGTTATCACAGTAATCCAGACAATAGAAGTTAGATTGAAAAAACTTAGAAATTGATATTTTGAGGGAATGACAAAGAAGGCTGAATAAAAAATGATACTTTTCTTCTGGCTTGGCCAATTGAATAGTGGCATTCACTGTGATGGGCAAATCAGAGAAGATACAGAGAAAGATTAATGTTTCACATTTAAATGTTAATTTTGAGGTGGCCATTGAAGTGTAGATATTGTTTATGAGAGAATAGCATCATGAGATATAGCCTTATGAAACTATTATATTGGTGCAAAAGTAATCGCAATTTCTGCCATTACTTTTAACAAAAACCACAATTATTTTTGCACCAACAAAATAAATTGATTATATTTAATAGTTCTCAACATGAGAAAGACCAAACAAAATTATCCATGAATTTGAAGAAAGATGTGGCTAGGTCTATTGAGTCTGGACCTGTGCATACAAATTTACAACAAAATTTAGAAGAAATTTTGCAGAAGCCATCTAATAAAATTTTCCATGTTTCTGCCTCCATCCCAACTCTCCTAACTGAACTTGCAAACAAGGTTCCTAATTTGAGATTGGAGAATCAGTCTTAATACTATCTAAATGTTAAAGAAAAAAGCCCCAGAAAAGTTCAGCAACCTTCTTTTTTTTTTTGAGATGGAGTCTCACTCTGTCATCCAGGCTGTAGTGCAATAGCACAATTTTGGCTCACTGCAACCTCTGCCTCCCAGGTTCAAGCAATTCTCTACCTCAGCCTCCCCAGTAGCTGGGATTACAGGCACCCACCACCACGCCCAGCTAATTTTTGTATTTTTAGTAGAGACGGGGTTTCACTATCTTGGCCAGGCTGGTCTTGATCTCCTGATCTTGAGATCCACCTGTCTCGGCCTCCCAAAGTGCTGGGATTACAGGCATGAGCCACCACACCCGGCCCTCAACCTTCTTTATGAAAGCAACATTAGGATAAAATTTGAAACAGAATTTAAATGAACAGAAGCCACAGTATACACACACAAATGGAGCCTATATGTATCTATGAAAATATTCTATAGCAAAAATAGTAAAAGAACATAATATCAAATAAAGAATCATTACTGAAAAGGAAATCTCATATAGCATCTGCTTTATAGACTTAATCAAACATAATTATTGTGAAATGAAGAAGGAAAGGGGAGACGATAAGAAAAATACAACAGGGGATTAAAATCGAAATGAATTATAAGGAAGTAGACATTTAAATGATTCTAAGTAAGATCGCTGTGAAATTTTTTGAAAAAAAGAATGTGATATTAAAATTTTGAAATATAATTGGAGTAATAAATAGCATAATTATAAGCTGACAATCATATCACTGACATGGGAAATAGCCTTGAAAGAATGCAGACTCCAATTCCTAGAGAACTAAATTTGGCTTTAGTGTGATGGGATTTGATTAAGCACTTAGAATAGTCTTTTGAATACAGAAATCTGTTGTACTTAAAGCTAGTGGACCTGTGAACAACTTTGTCAGTTTCACGTCCTGTAATGGTTCACACACACACACACACACATCATTTCTATGAGAGATTAATGAACTTTGTTTAAAATTGTTTAAAAAGGAACATGTTCTGTAAACAAGTAATTAAGCACAGAATTTTAAAAATTTTTTAAAAAGAAAATCTTGCATTGTGCACAGGAGTATCAAGAAGCAAACGATGGATCTGCAGATAAGTGGTGTTCCTGAATAGGAAATGGAAGAGGATCACTGTGGGAATACATACTAGAAGTAAGCTTGCATAGTCTGAATTAAGATGCGAATCTACAGTTTCCCATATAATTACATGGATAAGTAATTCCAAGAAAAGCCTAATATCTTAAAGAAAATTTTAACGATAATATAAGGATTGAAAAGCAAAAACAAAAACAAAAACTGAGCCATGATGAAGCTTTTGGTCTGTCAGTATTGAAGCAAAAACTCTGTAGGAAAGACCTAAACCAACTTGAAAAAGTTTCAAATATTTTTCAGTAGGTGATTTTAATACAAAGATAACAAAAAAGAGGAACTGAAACTGGTAAATAATAAAGTGTGACAAAGGTGATTATAAATAGTGTTATTAGTATGCCATGCGTTCTTCAGATGAATAGATGGATTTAACGACAATGGATTCGCAGTGTTGTTTTGTTTTTCAGCTGACTTCTTCAGACTGTCAAAAATAAAAAGGATAACACTTGTTATGCATTCAAAGAAACAGGCTAAATCACACGCTACTTGAGGATGGAGAATGACTTAAGGTAAGCTTTAGAAAGGCAGTTTTGAAATGTCTCCTTGGTCTCAAAACTGTATATATACCCACTAATCCATAGTTACTATGTTTAAGGAAAGAATTAATTATGAAACTAAAAATACAATATTTTGTTTTAAAAGATATTTGCATGTAAGTGCAGTACAAAATTTAGAAACCAACACATCAAAATATTTACAACTTTATTTCTAGATTGTAGAATTATTGGTCATTTATTTTTCATATTTTCCTATATTTTTGGAATCAGTTACAATAGCCATATATTTAGTTATCATTAGAAAAATGATTAAAATCTTAAAAAATTAACTGCTTAAAGGCATGAAACTTAATCTCCTTTCTCTTCGCTTTCTTACGTGTCTTGCTGTATATTGCCCGTACAACTATGTAAATGTGAACATTCACAAAAATAAAACTGATATTGGTTTTGGTGCTATCCGAATTTATGTTTTATCTCAAAATTGATGATTCTTAGAAAATGAATTTTTGAACAGTTTTCAACAATACCGAGCAAGCCATATCAGAACCTGACACAAAAGAAAAAATTAGTAACATTACTCTATAATTACTTAAAAGCAGATATTTATCATGAATCTTTTCCACTGTTTTCATGGGTTTTTAAAAATATTGCATTAAAATATTATCTGAACTACTGAGTTGGGAGGTCCCTCTTACATTTTACACTCTTCAAGGCAAGTGCCTTACTCTCCTCACTTTAGTTCCCGTCCTGGATCTCAGCCCCTCACTCTCATTCCCACAACCATCCCTCTCAGTGTCTCCAAAAAGGAAAGGGGTAGGGATAGAAAAAATAGTGGCTTGTGCATTTTATATAATTACATCCTGTCTACTAATACACAGTTTTTTTTAAAAATCTACAAATTCCTTAGAATGATCTGTTTGATTTTCTTTGTGGAATTCAGCCAAACTTTATCATCAGTATCATCCAAACTAATGACAAAATAGATGAAAGAAAGCTTATTACAAGTTTGACAACTGTTTTCAAAAGTATAAGATATGTTGCCACTAGAAGATGCTCAAACGAATCCTACATTGTTCAGTTTAATCTTGTTTAAACGACTCCCATCACATTTACTGGGGGAATTTTTGTTCCTTTTGTTTGATTATTATTCATCTGAGTAGAAACAAAATTTTGCTTTCCAAATATTAAAAATGGCAACATGTATGTCCAAGATCACAGCACCCGTAAGCTTACTATGTACAAGTGCTATAGAAACTAGATTAGAAAGATAAAGAAAAAGAAAGAGAAGACTGCATCATGAACTCTGAATAAAACTGGATTTAGCGAAAATTCATCAACATGTGATGATTTATACTGTCTCATATAAAAAGGGAAAAGAATGGGCCCTTTTAATTATTGTGACCTATATCTGGGGGTCTAGCTGTAGCCATCAGGTTGGTGGAAAACTAATCAACTACATATTCTTTTTTTGAGCATTAAGCTTTTGCATCTGCTAATAGTGTTATGTGTATCATTTCTCTCTGAGCATCTTGTTAAAATCCCTGCAATACAATTTAAACTGTGTGCTAGGTTCACAGTTCAAATGGGGACGTGATGGGCCAGGGTGGTCTTGGGAAATGCAATATCTGGGTGCCAAGGCAGGAGTGCCTGTCCTCAGCCAGGTCTGTGGGGGTGGAGCCCTAGCTCACAACCATGCCCTCCTCTACCCAGCACTTCCCTTCCCCACTTCCATATCATTTAAAGGGACCACCCACACTCTTCCCTTCCCAGCACTCCCATATCAATACTGTAATTCTCTCTGTTAGTCATACAATTTTGAAAGAAGAAAGCATAAAACATTTTGATTTAACTCCTGTGTTCTACTGGTTCTCTTGCTGATGAAAGTTAGATTTGCTTCTATTGGAACCTAAGTTCCCACAGGTAATACAATACAGTTGAAGAAAAGTTTTCCACCAGATTAATTTGACAAAATCCAGGTTGTTCGCAGTATTAGAGTTTTAAGGAAAAGGCTTACTCATGTCAAATCCCGCCTTAACACGATGCTTGTCTTGCCAAACGACCCTTGTGTAAGCGCAAAACCACAAGCTTGAAACTTCTGTCAAAGCGCTGTGAAGCACAGTCTGCTTTTGGAGACCTGGGAATTTGAAAAGTCAAAATGACAGATTCATACCACCTGGTCAGATTGATCATTTTTAAATCCAGACCAGGATTATGATTAGCAACATGTACAGAAGAGAGATTCTCTAAAGAGGCATAATAATCTATAGGGGCCAGTGACTCAGTTCTGGGATTGAATATAAAAATACTATTGACTTTTAGTTAGTTAGAAGAGGGTGAGTTGTTTTTTTTTTTTTTTTTTTTTTTTTGCTTATCCCAAACTTACTATCAGGTGGTATGTTACAACGATAAAAATCTCATATCAAATCTAAGAGACATTAAATATTTATCATTAAGTAGGCAATAAAACATTTACTTTTCGTACTATGTAAACCCCATGAAGCCCTGGTCCCTGAACTTATAGCTAGATATGACAGTACATTGCCTAAATTGTTTACCAAGATAGCTGCCAATTTAGGCTAATGAAAGAACTTAGTTGTTTTTTTTTCTCAAGAGTCCTAAGTGGCCAAAAGCAGAATGGAGGGCCCCAAGGGTCATTTTGAATCATAGATGGAACTAAGCTCATTCTATTCCTACACTCTACTCATGCAAGACCAGCTGTGCTCCTGAAATGGGAAAAGTTCCCTATTCTCCTCTCAGGAGGGAGTGTGGTGGGGGTGTGGCTGGCTTCTTCAGTGCCCCACAGCTCAAATCTCTCGGGGGAACATGCAGACAGGCAGGTGTAGTCATGGGCTCCAACACCACGGCAGTGTCCAGGGTTGAATGTTTACAGCTCCTGAAGCCCCAGTGGGTGTTTGTTAGAGTGTGCTCTTTTAGTTTTGTCATTTGTAAGCAGCTTGCATTAATCAGCTCAAATAGACCATCTGCCTTATTGCAAGAACAGAGGGCTTTCTGTAACCCAGAGTTCTTGCCTTGGTGCACCTGAAAAATTGGATCACAACCTGGGCTTGGAGAATGAGTACAAGGTTTCATTGAATGGTGTAAATAGCTCTCAGCAGATGGATGGGGAGCCAGAAGAAGGATGGAGTGGGAAGGTGCTTTTCTCCCAGAGTTGGGCCGCTCAGCGACCGTACTCTCCTCCGACCGCGCTGGCCAAATTCCCCTTGGCATCTGCGTCATTCCGCCGGTCTGCCGTTGCTGTTGGTGTGCTCTTCTGCTCCTCTCAAAGTCCAGCTGCCTGTGTGCTCTTCTGCTGATGTGTTCCTCTCTACGTCCAGCCACTTGTGTCTATGCCTGCTAGGGTCTTGGAGTTTTTATAGGCACAGGATGTGGGGAGTGGCAGGCCAGTGTCGTCTTGGAAATTGCAGCATTTGGGCATGGAAACAAGAGTACCTACCTTCAGCTACGTCTGAAGGTACGGGCCTGAGGGTGGGCACGGGCCTGAGGGTGGCGCTGTCAGAAAGGGACCCAACCTTTCTCTACTTAACACTTCCCTGCTCCCCTCCTGTATTACTCCCATGGTATTTCCAGCCCATTCCCCTGTCTGTCTTAAATATCAACTTTTTCACCAATGAACAGTAACTTCTAGCATTTCTATGTTATTGAACAACCATTTAATATTTTGGAAAGATAACGACAGCTATAGATTAGAAACAGCTTATTCAGGAGTTTGGGCTTCTGTTTTAGTGTTGCTGTTATTTTAGGGTTATGTTATTTTTATTTTTCCCAAATGTTAACTAAGCAAGTACTTTTTGAGTCACCCAGAGTGTATATTTCTGATTAGAATAAAATATTAACTAATTGCTCCTGTGATGTAAATTGAAATAAGTTTGGGCTGTTTAACAAAATACCATAGACTGGGTGGTTATGAACCACAGAAATTTCCCACAGTTGGAGGCTGGGAAGTCTAGGATGAAGGTTCTGGCTGACTTGGTGTCTAGTGAGGGCCCACTTCCTCATAGAGAGCTGTCTTCTTACTCAAGCTCACGTAGCAGAGGGAGCTAGTTAGTTCTCTGGGGTCTCTTTTATAAGGTCATTAATCCCAATGATGAGGGCTCTGTCTTCATGACCTAAATCACCTCCCAAAGGCCTTGTCTCCTAATACCATCATTTTGGGATTAGTACTTTAATATACAAATTTGAAGGGGACAGACATTTAAATCACAACAATGTCATACTGTCAAGGTTGAGGTATTTTAAATTAAATATAAATTACAGACAATATAACAATTTCAAAATAAATCCATAAAATTTAAATAAATAAATATAAGTTACTAATAAAGGAATAATCTTGGGTCACCAGCTCTCTGAGCATCAGTTTCTTTATCCTTCATCGTTTTAAATGTCCAATGAAAATAGACTATAAAAATCTTCGATAGGCAGTAACCTATCTTTTTGCTGCTTTTCTACTGTTCTAGGGGAGACAGCAGTCAGTTTGCTCCCATGAAATATCTGGCTACATTTTAGATACAAAAGTAGATAATAGGAAAGTAAGCATTTATCATTTATTGAGAACCTATGATCTGCCATTTCCTCTGTCCTCTTCACAAACCCATGATATAGGCATTGTGGCACCCCTCTTTTCTAAGAACAGTTCTCATCCGATGCACCATGCCTGTCCTGCATCTGTGTCAGAACATCTCCTCTTTTAGGATAAAAATTGTTCAAGGTGGAGGAGAGGAACATTCTTTGGGAGTTTCAGAATTCAGCTACAGTGACTAAAGGTGACTATTGCCTCCAGTCCTTTGTGGCATGAGGCAAAGGCTGTGTTTGTCATCATTAGCCAAGAGTAACGGAATTAGGAAGTAAGCACTGTCCTTGTTTTGTTGATGCTAACATAGTCCAGCACAACTAGAGAATGTTCTAGAACTCAATTCAAGCCATGATCCCACCTCTGTGGAGATATAATAAATGGCTTGCACACCGTCTTACGGTTCTTACTCATTTAGGGAATGCTGATCTCTGATGTTAATGGAATTTCTAAAAGTTTAAAAGGCTGAGATATTGTTCGGTAATTCAATGTTACCTTTACAAGTGAGATGCAGTTGAAATAGCCACACAAAAAAAAATGAAGAAAAAAAATGAAGTGGGGTTTAAGAGTGAATATAACTACTTATACTCTTACCCTGCTACTAAGTAATGACTTACACCCTGGAAAGACAGAACCCAATATTAACATATTTTGACTAGTTGTTTTCAGATCCTGGATATAAAAATAAATATATTTTTGTTTCCAGAAATCCTCTACGTTAGATTTTATTTTTAACGATGTATGCATTATAGAGATTACGTGATTATCTGAGATTGGAGAAAGACTAAGTAAATCAAGGGAAACCCCAAGGAAGTGTATAAAATGTTTCCATGCCAGAAAGTACCCCACACTTTTAAAAAAATGTTTCTTTTACTTCTAAGATTAGTTTCATATCTTCTTATCCTCAGGGTTACATGGGAGCAGAGAAAAAGAAATCAAGAATATACAACTGGATTTGGCTTCCACAGATGAACCATCTGTCTCTCCCCGTTCTTTCCATTTTTGGCAGCCCTGTGAAACCCAGCTTCCTGGAGAAGTGCCACCAGAGCATATTGTGCAGGTGTGGGCTCCCAGCGCGGACACGTCCTCAGATGTTAGAGGAGAGGACCCACTCAGCAATCTCTTGCTTCATTTGGCCAGCTTCAGAAGTTACAATTCAAGGGCTGCTTCTCAGCAGGTTTGAAATTATGGAGAATACTGCATTCCTTCTACTAGTTTTCCCAGTGATGTCAATGGGACTATATATCTCCAATAAATGAATGATTTAGAACTGTAAAAACTGCTCCTTCATTGGCATGTCATGCTGAAGAATTCCGATTACTCACAGGGAGAATGAAATAAACTGAGAACGCCCCAGCAGCTTGTCATCCACTGCAGACCCCTCAATGATGTCACAGAAACAACAGTGGAAAGAGTGTGTCTGTGCCTTAACTGGGAGGTCACCTTAGCTTAGAATGGAAGTCAGCTTTCGACTTGACATTTCATTAAAAGTGTTTTTTGTTTTGTTTTGTTTTCCCTGATGATTCATTGGGATGTAAAATGCAATTGAAAAGATCTGCCTCTTAGGAAAAGTAACCATTTTCATAGCCCAGTTCCTTTACTGTTTGTTTTTGCTACTGTTTTTATTGGGTGGCCATGGACCAGCATCAAGACTTGGGTTGAGAGTCAGGAAACTGTAGTTCCTGCCCTGGTTCTGCCCTGGGCTCACAGCAACTTACTTATATTTCACCACAGGACTTTTCTCTCTAGCAGATGAAAATGCCCCCACCTCCCAGAAAAGTTCTGGGAATTCGTGAGACCTTTGATGTGCTCTTCAGAGAACTCAGTTTTGTACTAGAAAGATAAAGTGTGTTCCATTTGGAGAAAAATCAGAAGGCGGCAACAGATTTTAACTTGGAAAACATATTAAAAGGCAGAGAGAGCAATAGAAAAGCATGAGCCCTCTACTGTGGAAAGATGAACTGAGTGTAACGGCATATTTTCATTCCTGAATGAAACAGAATTGCTTGATGTGCTTTAATCCAGTGCCTCTAACCTAGTGTCTGTCTCATATTTCACTTGCATAATACACTATAAAGCATTTATATTAAAAGCAATGCCAGGTTATCATTGGATTTTTTCCTCCCTCCCTCACAAAAATAAAAACATCAGCATTAGTTTATAGATCCATAGTTAATCAGACAATTCTAGTAATTATTTGATCATTCTCTGAAAAATGCCATAATTTCCCACTCTGAGATTACTTTCATATTTAAGAATCATTCCATTACAAAATGGGAGCTCTTTCTTCTATTTCATGTTTGATGAAATGGGGCCCATTAGATTTTTTATTTACTGAGATGGTTTACTTACTTCCTGGAATCTGATTTTATAATTCTTCCCCCTCTGGACCTCATGAAAATGAAACTTTTGACCTTCCTTCCCTAAAGCTTTTTAGGATGGGGAGCCAACTGTGTGTGATGGATGATTTAGATGACAGTGAATCTCAAAAGCTGACACACAGGGTGGTCTAGGTAAATTTGGAAATTCCATTCACCTCTAGAATTCAAATACATCAAGCTATGGGTATGTGAGTGTGTCGCTTTATGTGTGAATGTGTTTAGGGAGTTTTAAGTTAATATAATTCCATCCTGCCGTTTGAAAATAATGTAGTCCAATGTAAACTGCAAGTTGACCCAGGCTGTACTGCCCTAAAACAAAAATTAGAACCAAGCAAGTTTCCCATTTAATTCAACCCTCTTAAGATGCGCTGACAAACGAAACAAACTTCAAAGCAAACTACCACAGTTTTCTCTCAACTTTGCCAACTCACTTTACAGGCAGCTGAGTACTTTGAACTTTTAATTTCATTTGCAAAGCTTAATTGGGAGCAACTATTCCCAGTTTAATATCACCAGCCTATAAATTGCAGCTGAATACAGTGATTAGATCACAAAAATGATGAAGCATTGGTCTTTGAAGTTTGACTGTTAATGCATCTCAATCTGTAAGACTTCAAAGGGACAAGTTTGGAACCTCCATCACCTTTGCTTACCTGGCCAGTTCTCAGCACAACTTCATAAACAGGCTAGAGGCACTTGTGTTCTGCTAAGGAGAGCACATCCATGCTTTAAACAGTAAAAATTTAAACTTCGTTTGCTACCTGCAAATCATTCAAAAGTGAAACCTAAATTTATGTTCTTAAAAATGAATTTGCTCCCTTTCTATTCATTTATCTGTGTCAATCTAATTTGCTTGCAGATATTTGTTATCCTGCCTCTGAAATATTAAGATTTGTTGCTATTCAACAAAAAATTCCATGATTTAAAAAAATCCTTTAAAGTTTTATTATTTATCCTACACTTAGATACTGCATTATTACTTTTTACCCATATGTCTACTGCCTTGCCATTTCATACACACACACACACACACACACACAAACACAATCTCTCTCTCTCTCTAACAGAACCTGGGACTTTGCCTTTCTATTTTTATTTACCTTTTCTTTCTTAAAGCTTCTGCAAACATTTCAAGTGTCTGGTTATACAACAAGGTCACTGCACTGATTTGTTAGTAACAGTTCAATGATAGAAAAATTGTTCATCACAAGCTTTTAACTATCCAGAGATTATCCATTTAAGGTCTAATATCAGAATACGGATTTAATTGTTAGATGTATTTAAGGAAACCTTGAACCTGAGAAGAAACTCTGGGCAATTAGGTAGGGTAACTATCCAAGGTGCCTGACCTAGACACTTTATAAACTGGTCTGCCCAAGAGGGTTTAGGTGAAACTTTGTCTGGAAGCAGTGGAATGAACTGAAGTCCTACAGCATCCTTCGATTCTATATTAAGCAGGACCCAGACCACACACAGGCACTTTTTATAATGCTGCTTCCTTGGATATCTGTTTTCTTTATGAAGCAGATGAGAAGACAGAAAAAGCACTTTTATCGTAACAGAGTCTTACAAATGAAGATTTTGCAATACAGATAAAATTGCTATAATAAAAGATAAAATATTTATATTTATCAACATGACATGGAATTTAGTCCAAAATTAAGAATAAAGAGTAAGAAAGATTTAAGATTTCTGCCTCATTTGGTATGAGAATGTTTCTCTTCTCCTAAGTTACTCTACCATGAGTTGTTCTTTATTGTCTTGGTAGATGTTGGTAGCATGTTGCTTATGTTTAGTCTGTACCATTACAGATTTTGTGGTCTGGTTTTGACTCAGAAGGGTAATTCCAAATAAGGAATCATAAGAATTTTTAAGCTCAGTACTGTGGGACAAACATATGTTATGTTCAAGCAAAGGGAATTTCCTTAAAACGATGAACTCATGGCTGTGATATTTCTGTGACCCAAGAATGATTTGTAAATAGGTCTAGGAAAGAATATAATAAATTTCCTTCCATTTCCTTGTAAGGGCCAAGAAGCTGATGACATCTTACTAAAAGTCTTTTTTGCAAATTTGTGACATTTTAAGAAGGACTTTTCTGAGCACACAAGTATTCATGAGAAATTAACAAGTAAAGTCTAAATCAAAGGTAAAGAGCATTTACATTATGATAACCTGGAGCATCTTCATATTCAAGCAACATTTTTATTTCGTATGTTCATTATGAAAACAGAAATTGAGAATAGTAAACTTGATGATGCCATACCCCTTTTCAAAAACCCTTTTTTTCTAAAATATTCATTCAATTTTTCCTCTTCCAGGACAATCCCACTGTACTCCAATTACCAGGGTTACAATAAGTAAAATCTCTTTTTTGCCCTTATGTTCCTGTGCTGTGTGTTAGTACCTGGCTTCTCAGTACTTGAAGCTGTCTGAGAGTTAAAAGGTTCAATAAGATATAACCAACATTAGCATTAACTAATGAGTATATATGGATATTTCATTAATAAAAATGAAAAACATCATTTATTGAGTTCCTGTTATATAATAGCATTCTGCTAGGTACTTCACAGACGTTATTTCAATCCACTCAAAATATGTCTGTCTGCAAGATATTTTTGTCTGCATTTTATGTAAGAGAAAACTGAAGCTCAGAATGATTCTGCAAACACTGCAACAGAAGAATTAAAGTTTACACGGATAACAAGGGACAGAGAAGGGACTCAAACCAAGGCTGACTAACTCTAAGGTTTATGAGATTTCCATTATACTCCCTCTCCTCTCACTATTGCCCTGCACCATCCAGCAATGTTAAATCGCCAAACAAATCTTGACAAACATGTTTTCCTGAGCCATTATTCAATTTCATTTTCCCTTTCACTTTTTCAAACTCAATTTTTAAAATATAGTTACTTTACTAACTGCCTCTCTTTCCTTACCCGGCTTTTACTCCTTCCTTCTGCTCAATTTGGTTTGCACCACCAAATCTATACTAAAAGCTATCTTGCTAATGTTATTAGCAACTTACTCATTAATTATCTAGTGGCCACTTCTCATACCTCATCTAACCGAGCTTATCTCTAGCATTTGTCACTGCTGACAGTTTTCTGTTCATGAAGACCTTTCTCGAATTCCAAAACATTCTCCTGCTATTTCTTCTACTTTTAAAACTCAGTCTATTACATTATCTTAATCTTGAGCCAGCTTCCTTTGGATGTTTTACAAACTTCCTCAGTGAGCTCATTGAGTGCTTTTAACTACCAAACTAATATTTAAATCTGAATTTCTAATCCAGTACTCCTGCCAGTTTCACCCCCACACGTAAAAATGCCTTCTTGAATTGACCATTTATTTTTCCTTAATAATCTCAAAATCAACAAGTTTCAAAAAGAACTCATAACTACTGCTCTTCTAATCCATCCATCCTAAATTATCTCTTTTAATAAATGAGTTCAAATATATTTTGGAAACCCAAGCCAAAAATCCCCTCATTGTCGTGGACTGTTTCTCTTAATCTATATATCCGATATCTATATGTCATACATCCAATCAATGGTTTTACAAGTTTACAATTTCTTGAGTCTATCATTTCTTTTTCATTTGAATTTCTTTTTCTTGACTTCAACCCTAATTTCACATAAAACAGTGTTTTTTTTTACTGGTGTCTCTGCTTCTAGAACCTGCCATTCTCTCATTGCATTCTACACAATGAAGCCTAACTCCTGTGTTTAAAGTTACTCAATAGCTTTTTACTTTCTTTGTAGTAAAATTAAAGATTTTTAGAAACACAGTTATGGCCCCACATGATCTAGCCTAGGGCTTAGCAAACATTTTCTGTAAAAAGCCACATGCAGAATATTTTAGGCCTTGTAACCACAAGGTTTCTGATACAGCTACTCAACTCTGCTGTTGGGCCAAAGCAGCTGTGGACCTAGAAAATAAATGGGCATGGCTGTGTTTCAATAACATTGTATTTACAAAAATAGATGTCAGGCCACATTTGGCCGGAAGGCTGTCATTGGGCAACCCCTGATGTAGCTAGCACCCACCTACTTCTTCAGCTTAACTTGCCTCATTCCCTACCTTTCACGTGGTGCTCCAACCAACATCAACTATTTTTTTTTTGACTTGTCATGCTTTGTCTGTGCCTCTCCGTCTTTACATATGCTGTTGCTTCCCTCCTTCTAGATGGATAGTCTTCTAACCTTTCTTCTCAAGGATAATTTCTATTTACCTCTCAAAATTCAGCTAAAATATGACATTTCAAAGAAGGTTTCCACAACTTTTCACATACAAGCTTCCATATGTTACCATATAATTTTTCACACACTGATATAGTTTTCTATTTAGCTGTATTTTCCACTACCCTATTGTGATGTCACTAATGGCAAGGACTCTGGATTTTATCTTTTTATTTTCCAAGATCTCTGGACATTCTTTTACATGGCAGATGTTATAAATTATTGTCAGTAAATGAATTAAAACACACTAATGTGTATTTTGAAATTCATTCATGATCAGGCCAGGTGAGGAAAGAGGATTTTCAGTGATTGCTTTGAAAGGAAAGCTCTTTGGACAGAAGACACCTATCAGTAAATTACAAATCTCTCCATATAGGCTACTGTCAATTCCAGCAACCTAAGTCCTCACAAGCAAATAGCTGCCATCCTTAACTGTTCCACTGAGATATACTTCCCAGAGAAAAAAATCCCAAAGACATGACCTAGCTACAGAAACTAAACGCATGTTCCACATTTTGGAGACTATTCAAGGATCAAGATTTTATTTCTCAAGATACCTGGATTTGTAGACAAAAATCAGCTCTGCCACAGAGGGATTAATTTTTAGAACATCTGGCATCTGAAAACATAAAAGGAAAAAGATTTAACCAGGTAATACTAAAGAGAACCATGTAAAGTAGAAAAACAGAAGCAAGGCTGAGCAAGCTTGTGTGAAATACTTTGATCAATAAAACGCTTTTGCATAAATGATTTTCGTTAATACCGGTATCTGTAATTAAGAAGACAGTGTCTACTTTGGTTCCAAATGAAGTGATTTTGGAAATGCTATTGTCACAGATAGACAATAGCATAGCCCTGATGTACATGTGGTACTGTACTCTTGCCTTAGTGTGAGAATAAAATATTTATGTTATTACTTGCCACTGAAGTACACACACACACACACACACACATTATGTATGTGCCTGATAGAGAGTCCTGATGTACATGTGGTACTGTACTCTTGCCCTACTGTTAAGAATAAAATATTTATGTTATCACTTGCCACTGCAGTCCACATACATACACACACACATACATACATTCTGTATGTGCACATATTTGTATATACATATGTGTGTTTATGTGTGTGTGTATAAAAGCAACGTGTGTGTAAACACACACGCTCATTTACCTTCTATTTCCTGGAAGAAGAAGCAGAAAACGTTAAGTAATTTATACATGGTTATATAGTTCACAAATGGTATTGTGTATCAAGGCAGTATCAGTGCAAAACCAGTGCTCTGAACACACATACACAGCACCTCAACAGTTACTGACAGATGGGTCATAAAACATGTTGCTGATTAAAAAATAAGCTTATGAAATAAAAGTCAGCTGAGTTAGGACTACAGTGGCAACTGATAACATAAATATTTTATTCTCTTTTTTTTTTTTTTTGAGATGGATTCTTGCTCTGTCACCCAGACTGGAGTGCAGTGATGCAATCTTGGCTCACTGCAACCTCCACCTCTTGGATTCAAGAGATTCTCCTGTCTCAGCCTTCTGAGCAGCTGGGACTACAGGTGAGCACCACTGTGCCTAGCTAATTTTTTGTATTTTTAGTGGAGATGGGGTTTCATCACATTGGTCAGGCTGGTCTCAAATTCTCGACCTTGTGATCCACCCACCTTGGCCTCCCAAAGTGCTGGGATTACAGGTATTATTAGCCACTGCACCTGACCCAATATTTTATCCTTAACAGTATGGCAAGAGTACCATGTGTACATCAGGGCTATCTATCTGTGACAATAGCATTTCCAAAATCACTTCATTTGAAACCAAAGTAGATTCACTGTCTTCTCTAATACATACATCTATGTATGTATGTATGTGTGTGTATGAATATGTATGTGTAGGTATGTGCACTTCCTTAAATCCAGCATATGTGTGTGTGTGTGTGTGTGTATAAATCTATCTATATGTAAATCTGTATAATTATAAAGTCACATTATATTTTGGGGTTACATATGCCAATACATTACCTTATACAATACAATGATATCATTTGATTGCAAAAATTTATGTCATATTCTCCCCCAATTTAAATAATGACAGTAATAATAACAATAACAATAAAAGCAAAAGCTTATAGAGAACGTGCTATGTATCAAACACTCAATACTTTATAAGCATTCATTCATTTAAAATTCATTTAATGACTTGTAGCAATCTATGGAGTTACTTAATATTACCATCCTCAGATCAAGAAACTGAATTAAAGAAAATTTATGCAACTTGCCCAGGGTCACACAGTGCAAGGCTGGGATTCAAACTCAAGCAGTCTAGCTTCTGAACACGTGGATGTAAATACCTCACTCTGCTGACTCTCAAGTTGTAAGGGGAATGTCTATTCTGGGGTATAAGAGCTACTTTTTATTTTTATGGACTCTATCCACATTCAAATAATGAAGAGAACAAGAATGGATTGCAAGTTTATGTTAGATAGTTGTTATTTTACTGTCAGTGAACCAAATTCCAATTCAAACACTAGAAGCCACTGGCCTGTTTCTAATAAAAACAGAATACAAAATGAAGCATAAATCACCAAAACTTTTACAAAGCACTTCCTTAAAATCAGCATCTAAAGGAATATAGCTTCTATATTTGTGAGATACAGTAAAATAAGTTAAATATATACACAGAACTCCTTGGTGTAAGATTCTAAAACCTGAGAAAATGTCTATGGTGACAAGTGACCTGTGAGAAGTTGAAGAACAATAATTATCTTATCTGTTGGCAGTCAGGAAAAAAGAAAGTACATTGAAATGGTGCACAAAAGAGATTAGTATGTTCATTGAGAATATTCTAAGTTAAATAGAAAGGTAATACACCCTTTTCTGCATTAGCATATAAACAGTTTCTTGAGGAAAATTGAAAAGCTGCAGTTTGTGCAGCTGGAATGAATTTCGTGGTGGTCATTAGAGCTGTCCACCCAAGCACGTGGTAGGGCTGCAGTTCTTATGTTTGAACTTAGGGGATGCCATATGACACATGTCACTTCTGGGCACAAGTTAAAGAGCCCTTGTGCTTTGGGCCACATTTCCTTCCTTTGCTGCCCTGATCACAGACACACACATCGAGAGGCTGTCTTTGTTAGACTGAGACACTTCATGAATATAATGAGCAAAGAATTGGGGACAAGCAGGACCACATGGATGAGAAATACGTGTTTGCTGTGTTAAGTTTAGGATTTTCCTCATGGTGATGTTACTCCATCCAATCTAAGCATTCAATCAAATGCAAATTTACCTCCACAAATTCAGACCTGTGAAACAAATGTCACATTCTTTTATTTTCTTTAACAGAACTAGAATTGAACTGGAAGCGTCCATCTTATTGGACTGGCACCAAATGTTATTCTATACTGGAGTTCATTTCTCATTCCCTAAATTTTACCAACATTCTAATATCTCATGGCAGTAAAATGGCAGGAATTTCTTTTGGTCTTCTCTTCCTATTGGACATCCCTAAAGAAAACCATCCAGGCCTATGTGATATTCAAATATGTATAAGATATTCAAATGTATAAGATATTTAAATAACCAAGACTTGACTGTTTTCAGGAAGCCTATTTGTGTCCAATAATCCTGTTGAATAATAGTCAACCGTCTTTTTTCTAGGCACACGATGCAGAGAGCGATCTTCTGATACTCTCACCTTCACCTCAGGTCTTACCAATTTTGACTTGTAACGCCCTCAATGGGGGAAGGATCCAAGTGTTATGGGGACTTGAACTTATGCAGTTTGGGAAGATCTCTTTGAAAAAAGAAAATACATGCATATCAACTATTCATCTTCATCTGGGTGGGGGTTGCCGTGAACACGTATTGGTAATAATTCGCTTAAGAGTTGTGTAATTTACAATGTCAATGTTATATGGCAATAAAAATTTAGGGAAAAAATACATGATTTTGAAATTAGGTTCAGGACTTGGAAGACTCTCTTGCGCCAAAGAGCCCCGAAAAGTAAATTTTGTGAGCTCCACGGTAAAGTAGTCCCTCTAACCTTGCAGCCCCATTCTGACCTCTGCAAGCCCTCCAAATCTGGGTAGATTCTGTTTCTCTTAACCCAGGATAATCCTCTCCAGGAGCAGGGAAATTCAATAACAAACATAAGGGAGGAGCCTGTCTTAAATTTCTCCTGAGAGAAGAGAGTATATGGTCTAATTATTGGAAATGGAGGGAGAGCGATTATACCAAAAACTGTCAGAATTAATGTCCCAATAAATTATCCTAACACATATAAATGTAAAGAGAAAGCTACACACATTTTATAGAGTTGCATTGCAATTGATCTTGCATGTTATTCACTTAAAATATCACATGCATTTTTTTAAAATAAAAGATTATTTCGCCTTTCAGTAGAAGGAATCCTGTTATTTGAACAACATAGATGAACCTGGAGGACATTATTCTCAGTGAAATCAGCCAGGCAGAGAAAGACAAATACTATGTTATCTTACAGATATGGAATCTGAAAAAGTCAAACTCACAGAAGCAAAGAGTAGAATGCTGGTTGCCAGGGGCTGGCGAGCTGGGGTAATGAGGAGATGTTGGTCAAAAGCTACAAAGTTCTAGTAAGACAGGATGAATAAGTTCTAGAGATCTAATGTATACCATGGTGACCATAGTTAATAACATCACCACACAAACACAAATAGATCCCTATGCGGGGTAATGGATGTGTTAATTAAGCTGATTTGGTAATTATTTTACAACATACGCGTATATCAACATATCACATTGTACACAGTAAACATACATATTTGCCAATTATACCTCAATAAAGCTGAAAAATAATTAAAGACTGTTACCTAGCATACATGTTAATATTGGGCCACACCACCTGGTAGTGTCTATAATCATAAGAGAAATTGAGAAATGCAGGGTCATGTTATGTACGTTTTCATTTCTCTTACAGTACTTGAATGTAAAGAAACATAATCCAAACAAGGGGTAGACTTTAGAATAAAATATTTTCTGTCTTAACTCTGAATAATAAAGAAGCCTTATTTTACCATAAATGAAAGTTAAAGGTCCAAAAGAGACTAAAATATTTGTCACGTTATCTAGACAATGATCAACAATTAGAAGTCCTCTATTGTTTGATTTTGAAGGGTCCATAAACATCAGATCCTCATTGATTCTTCATCTCATATTCCTAGAACCGAATTATGAATTATATTTTTTACATAAACTTTCCTAGAGAGGAGTGAAAAAACAAACCTTCCATGGTCTCCCATCACAGGCACCTAATGTCAGCTCAATAAATTGCATATTTTTGAGAAAATTCTGCTGTAATAATTAGTGGCCTTAGCTAACTGGATTGGTCATGCCAATTCTTTTATGTATTTTGTTTATTTAATGTGGCTCTGGCAAAACTTCCTATCTTAAATAAATCTGTACTTTGTTAATAAACTTGATTGTATTACCTGGAACATGCTTTCCGTATTATGTTAAATCTATGATACACCTTTCACTTTCCATATATATGATTGGTTCTATTACTCTCGTAAGAAGAATATGTGATACTGTAGATCCTCCCATGTGAACCTGTTTTGTGCATACAAATAATATTTCCAGTTCTAAAATGTTTTAAGAAGTTAAATTTCATGAAAAAAACCCGAAAATTTAAAGTAGGAAATTGATATTTCCTAAATATGGATTAATTTCTCATAGAAAACCACTTCAAAAAATTTGTTTTCTTAAAATGCTTGGAATGCTAGTAAAATACTTAGATTTAGATAGTAATTTTTTTCACAGATGATTCACATAACTAGTAGCTTTAGAAGAGTATATAAAGTAACACCAAAATTGCAAATCAATTATAATTGAATGTTCTTATTTAGTAAGAAATTGAAATTTACAAATGAGATCATTAGAACCACACTTTTTAGAAGATTTTCATAAACATATATAAAGATGTATCTATGATCTTTAGTGCACTAGCAAAAAGGATTGCTTTAGTTTCAAGGACCATATTATTTGAGAAAGTGAGGGTTGCTTTTACATGTCGGTTACAAGTTATGGATCTCTCTCTCTCTCTTTCTCTCTCTCTTTCTCTGTCTCATTCCCTAATAAACCAGTAAAAGAACACTAAACAAAAGCACCTGGTTGAATTACATGACATCACAGGTTCACTAAGAGAGTTCGAAGCTCTTTGTAAATATTTTGCTGCCT
>CAUYLG010003204.1:0-87910 GCA_963573385.1 Cacajao melanocephalus | reverse complement strand
TTTTTCTCAGTATCACATTACACCTATTTTAAAAGTGACCACATAATTGGAAGTAAATCACTCGTCAGCAATTGCATAGCATTTCACAGCTTTAAATAAAATATTGGTTGGCTGCTTGTTTGTTATTTTCATCTCTTATTCCTTCCTGTCTCCATTGTTAAGTACAATTATTGGCATAAAAGAGGTTTTTAATACCCATTTTTAGAATGCATTCTAGCCTGGGCAATAGAACAAAAATCTCGTTCTCTCTCCCTCTTTCTCTTCCTCTTTCATTCTCACTTACACTCTTTTTTTCCTTTCTTTCACTCTCACTTTCTTTCCTCTCTTTTTCTTTCAAAAAAAAAAAAGCTGCTATAAATATTCACATACATGTTTTTATGTGAATATAAGTTTTCAGTTCTTGAGGATAAATACTATGAGTGGGATTACTGAGTTAGGTGGTAATGCATGTTTAATTTGCTAAGAAACTTACAAACTCTTTTCCAAAGGGGCAGCACCACTTTGCACTCACACCAGCAATGTATGGGCTGTTCCACATCCTTGCCAGTACTTGATATAGTCAGCAATTTTTATTTTAGCCATTTTAATATGTATGTGGTGATAACTCATCTGAGTTTTAATTTATTTTTTCCCAATGGCTAATTCATATGACCATCAATTCATATCTTCCACCATACATGAAAAATAATGCCAAATAGATCATAGACCTAAATGTTAAATTGAAAATTATAATACTTCTTGAAGACAACATGTGAGAAAATCTCTGTGATCTTGGTTTAGGCAGAGATTTATTAGCTGTAGCACCAAAAACATACTCCATAAAATAAAAATATAATAAATAGGACTTCCTCAAACTTCAAAGAGTCTACTCTTCTAAAGACAATATTAAAAGAATGAAAAAACAAGAAGTGGGGAAGAAGAAGGAAAACCAGTGAAAGAACCCAAATGAGTGAACAGTGGATAGGAGAAACCCAGGAGAATAGGGTTTCTTGGGAGCCAACTAAAGAAATAGTGTCAAGGAGGAAGGAGTGATCCACAGGGTCATAGCTTCTGTTGAGGAGTGATTATTTTATATTGAATCAGGGAATAAATAGAGACAAATGTCTGCAGGTGCTGCCTGCTCTGGTCACAGTTGTCTTCGTCATCATGACTCAGCCATTCCATCAAGGTAGGAGCTACTGTACCAGTTTGGCCCTACATCTGGTGAAATGAACTTAAACACTGGCTTCATATGTGGTATATGGGGGGTTGAATTTAGGCTTCTGTGTACTTGAAGTTCTGTCATTATTATACCTGCATTCATTCATTCATTCATTCAGTATTTATTGAGGGCCTTCTCTGGGCCCAACATTGAGCATACACTAGTGATTTAAAACAGGACTAGTACCTGAGTGAATATGGAACTTAGGGAATGGTGACTATGACAAACATTAATCAAATAGTCACACTGGGTGAAACAATTATAGTTCTCTCTATTGCATAATAACAATGACAAGTTTATTATTGCTGCTGTAGTCATAACATTATGGACACTGTATCTGGAATTCCTCTGTTGTCATCAATGTCATGCTTTTGTCAATTAGTACCTCATACTGTGAATGTGATCCTGGGTGGAAACAGACTGTGTGTTTTAATTCATCTAACTAAAATTTCTTTAAATATTTCACAAATTGAAGTTACCATTCACCTTAATTCCATTCTCAGACCCCAAATATCTCTTCCCTTTGTATTTGATTCCCATTTAGAATAAATAAGCCAAATGTAAATGTAACGACCAACAAAAACATTAATTATGACTAACTGGGATGAATCAGAAACACGTGGAATTTGTGTAATACAAATGTGTTTGGGTTTTGCCAGCTCTGGGAAACTGTCAATTAAAAAAAAATTGGCAACAGAGATGGAAAATAAAGATGCTTTTGAAGAAAAATAAGTATATTTGTAGTACATTCTATTTCTGCAAGTGTGTCTCCATATAGACACATTTTTATTACTAGAAATGGCATGTTTTTGCTATGAGCATTTTTCACAGATGAAGAATATAACAGAGTTAAAAGCACAGATTCTGAAGCTAAAATGCTTGGGCTCCCAGTTTGTCTACCTACCAGTTGTGTTAACTTGAGCAAATTATTTAATCTCTCCATGTCTCAGTTTTTCTATCTGCATAGAATACATAATATTTGTGCTTAAAGGTTATTATGAAGTTTAAATGTTTACATATATATGTATATATATGTGTGTGACAGAGAGAGAGAGTGTGTGTGTGTGTGTATGTGTGTGTGTGTGTACAAGAGTGAGCACTCCTAGGCTCTGGAGTTACATAATTTTAGTGAATACTGATTTCACTATTACTATCTGTAAGACCTTGGGTAGTCTAATTAACTTCTCTATGCCTATTTGCAAAACAGAACTCATAATAATGGTATTCATTCCACCTAGAATGGCCATGAAATAGCACATGTAAAGCAATTGGCACATAAGATTAATATCAGATCCCATTTTATGACTGGTACTGATGTGTTTCCAAGTACATAGATGAAATTTAGCTATTTTTCTTCTGACCATGTAAATGGAACATATTATTTACTTTGTGTTCAAAAAATGAAATAAGAAAAAAAAAGGGAGGGGGCAGGAATGAAAAATATGGTAACATAAGTTTGCCTAATTCTAGCAATTCTAGGTGAATTTGGCAACTCAGATAATTTCCCAGAGATAATACTATAAATTCAATAAAAACACAGAACATACATTTTGACTGATTTTTAAGGTTACCAGAGTAAGTGAATAGCTTGTCATTAATTGATATTCTATCCCTTAATCAAATTAGGGGATAAGTTAGTGTTTGCTATACATAAGACTAGTTTATCATTGAAGAGATACATCAGCACTTTGGATCAAGTGGCCATTGGTGATAAATGCTTGGATCAGGCAGCCATGGGTGATAAATGCAAACAACAGGATATCTAGATAATTGAGCTGGATTAGTGAGCTGATAGCCATAGTATGTAGGTGAAAAAATATATACCTTTTTTATGCTCTGAGATGTATGTAAGATAAATGTATTGAGCTGAGAAGCCAATGTACCTTACAAACTACCTGGCAAGCAGCCAAAGAGCAAAGACAAGCACCATTGAGCATTTACAGGACTGGGTTACAAGTAGCTACAGGCTTGGTCAGGCATGATGGCTTACACCTGGAGTCCCAGCACTTTGAGATTTTGAGGGAGGAGGACCACTTGAAGCCAGGAGTTCAAGACCAGTCTAGGCAATGAAGGAAGACCCCATCTCTACTAAAAGTTTTTAATTAACTAGGTATGGTGGCATGCACCTGTAGTCCCAGCTACTCACTTGGGAAACCGAGGTGGGAGGATCACTTGAGCCCAGGAGGTTAAGGCTGCAGTGAGCTATGACTGTGCCACTGCACTCCAGCTGGTTGACACAGCAAGATCCTGTGTCCAAACAAACAAACAAACAACACAAGCCAAGTAGCTACAGGTTCCGTGTTTAATAACCATAAGAATCAAAAGACAATCTACTGTGTAAAGAGCATGAAAAGGTATAAAAATAGGCATATAGACGAATGGAACAGAATAGAGAACCCAGAAATAAAGCCAAATACTTACAGCCAACTGATCTTCGACAAAGCAAATAATGAAAAAAATTTAAAAAAACATAAAGTAGGGGAAGGACACCCTATTCTAATGGCACTGGGATAATTGGCTAGCCATATGTAGAAGAATGAAACTGGATCCTTATCTCTCACCTCATAGAAAAATCAACTCAAGATGGATCAAGACTTAAATCTAAGACCTGAAACCAAAAAAATTCTAGAAGTTAACATTGAAAAAACCCTTCTAAGCTTAGGCAAAGATTTCATGGCCAAGAACCCAAAAGCAAAGAAACAAAAACAAAGATAAATGGATGGGACTTAATTAAACTAAAAGGCTTCTGCATGGCAAAAGAAATAATCGGCAAAATAAATAGACAACCCACAGAGTGGGAGAAAATTTTCACAAACTGTGCATTCAACAAAGGATTAATATCTAGAATCTACAAGGAACTCAAACAAATCAACAAGAAAAAAACAAATAATCCCATTAAAAAAGTGGGCTAAGGACATGAATAGACAGTTCTCCAAAGAAGTTCCACAGCAACCTTTCTCTTCAAAACATGGTGAATTTAACAATTATAAGAGGATGTGATTGTGCCTAAGATAGTTTGCTTTCACACTAAAAATTAACTTGACGATAGAAAAAGATCATGTTCTTTGACTTTGATGGCAGAGACTACATTTTGATTTTTTTCTTCATTTTCATGACTATAATTTAAGGGAGGTAAATGTTTTATACAAATATAAATGAAAACCACTTTCACTTAATACAAATTCATAATATTTACTAATTAGAAATCAAAGACATGGCTTTCTGTTTCTCTTATAAAAGAATAAAGGTAGGCCGGGCACGGTGGCTCATGCCTGTAATCCCAGCACTTTGGGAGGCCAAGGCGGGTGGATCACGAGGTCAAGAGATTGAGACCATCCTGGCCAACATAGTGAAACCCCATCTCTACTAAAATACAAAAATTAGCTGGGCATAGTGGTGGGTGCCTGTAGTCCCAGCTACTCAGGAGGCTGAGTCAGGGGAATTGCTTGAAGCCAGGAGGCGGAGGTTGCAGTGAGCCGAGATTGTGCCATTGCACTCTAGACTGGGACCTGGTGAAAGAGCGAGACTCTGTCTCAGACAAAAAAAAAAAAAAAAAAGGATAAAGGTAGATACAAGTTTACAATTTTTAATAAAAACCTCATATAGAGTTTTTCCCTTAAAGGTTTTAATATTTTACTGCCAAGGTTTTATTATTTGGCAGTTGATTGCTATTACTTCTAATCCAGGATGTACTCTTGAAAGGTTTTTTTTAACAACCAATAAAACTTACAAATTAAATCTGATATGTACACTTAATTTGTATATGCTAGCACACTACCATTTAGGCAAGGGTTAAGTAGTGAGTTGAGCAACTTTCTAGTAAAAATCATTGAATACAGTCACAATCTATCCCCACCACTTAGGACCCCACAAATTCTTTACAGTCATCATGAATTATTTGCAAAATATTTTTTCTTTAAAGACAATGTCACATCAGCAACTCCTGGGTCACATGTACTTAACCAATTCTTGAATAACATACAAGAATGGATGAGTTCTAAGTGGGAAGTAGACCAATGAAGCTTTATGGCTAACGTTAAAAAGTGAGTATCCAGTTCAAATAAAATATGAAAGTTTCTGGACCTTCACAAACTTTTGAACTCCCCATGGCTTGCCAAATTTAGTTACATTTTAATTGAAATGTAAATATTATTTATCTTAGAACAAAAAAGAAAATCGAAATGTTTTAAAGCAGGCAAAAAGCATTCTGTGTAATGTTTTGTTAGATGCATATTGACAGGGAACAAATACTACTTTGCCTGATAACTTCATATATCCCATGTACTTTACTTCCTAGTGGTATTATTCAGTGGTCTAACAGGTAATTCTTCAAACTTGGTGGTGAAAAGGTCATGGTGTTAACAAGATTAGATTCATAACCAATCATCTTTAGAAATGTGAATGAAGAGGAGAAACGGAAAGTCTGTGCACTGCAAAAATAGTTTCTAGCTCTTTAAAGCCCTTTAAGCTGAAAGGTGATAATCAAAACATAAAAAAAAATAAAATAAAATGTCTGCAAAACTGGGTTTTGTGTGAAACATTTCCTTAGTTAAATTAGCAGAATTATGTATGAAGTTGGTGTCAGAAAGGATATGAGTGTGCACGAATGTTTTTGTTAGAAACAGCATAACTTGCCAGAGATTATGAGTCCCACAGTTGAACTTCACACCATCTGACCAATTCTTCCTTTCCCAGACACTGAGAAATATCTTCTATCAGTCCAGTAGACATCCTTACCAGTTTAGGCCTTCATGTTTGACCAAGGCTACAGGAGGAAACTGTTAATACTTTTTAAAAAACATTAAAATGGATTGGACCTTAAGTATAATTAGAAGCAGCCTTTTTGTAGAGCCTAGAAATAAAAATATTAATAATGTGAGCCTGCTTGGTACCACCCCTCTGAATTGAGTTCCAGTCTCAACTGATTATTGTTCTTCTCTTTTTCAAAGAAGTGTTAAGTTTTTTTGGAAGACTAGAGGACATTACACGGATAATATTTTCTCCAGGTCACATGTTAAGGATCCATGTTTATAGGAATAAAATATTGTGCACCATTCAATCTCTAGTCACCCATTGTGATCTCTGTAGTCTACATGGCTTTTCTATTTTCAGAGAATAAATATTTCATCTCTCCTGAATATCCAAGGGATACAAAAGGTAATAAGGCTATATAGCAAAGTAAATAATTAAAGAAAATGTAAATTTTTATGTTAGCAAAGACTGAAAAAACTGTGTTTAGAATAGATTCAAAATTCAAACATAACATACTGTGTAGAAAAAAAGTTTTTCCTCTGTTCTCACACCACAGCAATCAACACAGAAAACTTCTTTGACCCAATGTGTAGAGATTTCTCCCTACCAACAAGCAAGCAGTCAGTTTTGTAGTGGACACCAGCTGGGTGTCTTCTAATCTAATTCAATTCTGATGTCATCTTCCAGGAGATAGTGTCAGATCCCACAAGATTGTCAGATACCAGTCACAAGTCCTGGAGTTTGAACTTCTGACCTACCAGCTTCCTGCTGGGGTACCCACAACCCCCTCTTTAAGTGTGGTTAATTTGCTAGAGCAGCTCACAAAACTCAGGGAAACACATTTATCCATTTATTATAAAGGATATTTTAAAGGATATAAATAAAAAGCCAGATAAGGAAATCCATAGGGCAAGGTCTGAAAGTGTACCAAGTACAGGAGCTTCCATTCCCAACGAGTTAGGTTGCACCCACCCTCCTATAGGTAAGTTCTTGTTCACCTTCCTGTAAGCCTCTTTGCGTTCAGCTGTCGAAGCTCTCTGTACCTCATCCTCTTTGGGCCTCTTATGGAGATTTCATTGAAAGGGCATGATTGAAGACTGAAGTCCCACAGTCTTCCATGTAGAAGACTGAAGAAATGCAGAAATGTGATGGAACAAAAGGGATATAGGTGACACTAATAGACTCAGAGGGGAAACCCAGCAAGGCCTAGATAGGCCTTGGTAGACCAGTCTACCGTGTAGCATTCCTTCCAAGTATGGGAAGGACGTCTTCTGAAATGAGGGTCTTATGACCTGCAATCATACAAGGTAAGTCAGAATTTCTTTATGGCCAGCTCTAAGACAGAAAGGTGGGGGGAGATTAAATTTTAGTTTCTGTGGCATGTCTTGGGGAGAAAAAGGAGAAGGTAAAAGGTGGGAATGACAGGGTCAGAGAGAGATACTCTATTTTCTGAGGCTATCTAAAATATCTTTTACCATTATTGCTCTGAAACTGTTCTGAAGCTGGTTCAGCAACCAAGAACAAAAGGCCAAATACTTTAACAAAAGAGATGCTTATTGTTTTAGTCACTTAGGAAATAACAAGGGCTATAGGAATTATAAGCCAGAAACTGTGAATGAAAGCTGTATCTATCTATCTATCTATCTATCTATCTATCTATCTATCTATCTATCATCTATCTATCTATACCTATATCTGTAGATTCATATCTATATCTGTATCTATATGTATCACTGGATATCTATATACATATAGATATTTATACATATAGATATAGCCTTTATCTATCTATCTATATCTTTATCTATACATAAATCATAATTTATTTCTCAAAACCTGTGACAGGTAGCCAAAGTAATACTTAAGAAAATTTGTCATCTTAAATGCATTTTTTAAAAACTTAGAAAGATTACAAATAAAAGAACCAAGCAATCACTCTGACAATCTAAAAAAAGAACAAAAATCCAAGAAAGGAATGAAGGTAAATGTAACAATTAATGAATAAATTAAAATAATTAATTGAAATCATTTGGAAAAAATGAATTCATTAATAGATCATATAAAATAAATCAACCTTTGAAAATTAGGATTAAGGCAAGATAAAGTATGGGTTTTAAAAATTAATAAGAGGAATATCTCTACATATTTTAAAACTACTAAAATTGGCAAAAGAAGAACTGGAAAACCTAAATAGTGAAAAAATAATAACAGACATAGAGGTATATATTTTATTTTCTAACTGGCTGTTATTGCTCTGAATAAAAGCTACAGTTTATTATATGTTAAGCCTATATTTGGCTATTTTGATTAAACTTCCAAAAGAATAGGAAAACCTAAACAGAGAAAAAATAATAGACATTGAAATGGTAATAATAATTTCCCCCACCTTTCAGCCCCCTCAAAGGCTCCAGACTCAGATTGTTTTATGAGCAAGTATTTGTTGCTGTTGTTGTTTTGTTATGAGACAGTGTCTCACTGTGTCACCCAGGCTGGACAGTGCAGTGGCACAATCAGAGCTCACTGTAACCTCAACCTCCCAGCCTTAAGGAATCCTCCCACCTCCACATTTCAAGTAGCTGAGACCACACGCATGCACCATCTTGCCTGGCTAATTTTCATGTTTTTTGTAGAGATGGGGTTTCGCCACTTTGCCCAGGCTGGTCTCTAAACTCCTGGGCCCAAGGGATCTGCCTGAGCCTCCCAAAGTGCTGGGATTACAGGCGTGAACCACTGCATAAAAACTTCTCTCTTAAACAGGATTATTATGGATACAAAATGTGTAATAAAATCGTAACACATTGAAACCAGCAATTAAAGATAATAACAGGATAATGAAGTATGGATGTATCTTGGGAATATAAAGATGGCTCAACATTAGAAATCTTTCAATGGAATTCACTACCGTAATATATTTAGGGAGGTAAATCTATTTAATCATTTCACTTGATTTTGGAAAAGCATTCTAAAGGAAATATGTTTATAATAATTTAAAAACTTTTGTAAAATAAAGAAATATAAGGTAACTTCTTTGTCTTCATAAAAGGATCCACCAAGAATAAGCACTATCCTTAATAGTGAGATATTAGAAGCAGGCCCATTGTATACAAGAAGACAGCTGTTCAACTTTTAACTCAAGGTCCCTGTTAGTGAATAAAACAATCAAAACAGCTCAAATATTGGAAAGGGAGTTACAACATTTTTATAATTTGCAGATAATATAAGAATTTACCTGATAACCCCAAAGCGACAAATTTTAAAACCAGTAAGAAAGTTTAATCAAAATAGCTAAATATAAGCTCAACATAAACTATAGCTTTTATTTACATCAACAGGAGCCAGTTAGAAAATAAAATAAGAACAAGAGGTTTATTTATACTAGCAATCATCATGTCAAATACTTAGGAACAATCCTGACAAGGCTTTACTGAAGGGCATAACAGAAAACCTAAATAAATGAGGAAAAAAATTTTGTTCATCAATGGGAAGTTTCCATACTTTTAAGATGTCTGTTCTCTACAAGATAATCTATGAACTTAGTACAGTACTTATATGAACTAAGAGAATATGTTATGGAAATGTAAAACTTATTCTAAAATCCATAAAGAAGAGAGGCTATGTAAAAATAATAAAAACAAATCTATAGAAGAAAACTAAAAATATGCTTAATATGTATCAAACATGTTATAGAATTATACTAAGCAAAATAATGTAGTACTAGGACAGGAAATGAAAACTAGATCAATAGAGTGGACTAGGGATCTAAAAATAGACTAAAACATATATGATTATTTACTCAATAATAAAAGTGACATTTTAAAATAAATGGATAAAGTATATTACTAAATGTAAGTTTTGGGGAGAATTATCTACTTATTTAGAAATACGTAATTATCTTATTCATAAAAATAATTTCAGATGGTTATAATCTAAGCACAAATATACTGCCATAAAAGTATTATACTATATTGTAATGTCTTTTTGATGTTAAGATTAAGAAGGTGTTTTTAATTAAAAAGAGAAAGATACAGAGCAATAAATTAAGCAGTTTGATTTTATCAAAATTTAAAACTCATGAGAGTAAAACATAACAAAATTATTTTAACCAGTAGAAGAAAATTTTACAGCATATATAATAGACAAAGAATTAGCAGCCAGAATACATGGAATTTTCCACAGAGAAATAAAAATATACCTAAAAGGAGATTATTTTAAAAAGCAAAGAAAATGAAACCGCCATTTACAAAACAGTAAATATAACTGACCAATAAACAAATGTATTCAAAGATGTCCAGCATCACTTGTTTTCGACTCTTTAAATTAGAAGAAAATAAAAGACAACAAAATCGAGTTTATTCAGAAGTGTTGGAAAACGGGCACTCTCATAACTGATGAGAACTAAAATGGTACAACCATTTTGAAATTAATTTTGGAGAATATTTATTAAAATACAAATATTCATAACTTATGGCCCAGAATTTCTAATTTGCATTATTTTTTGTTTAGAGCCACTTGCTTAGGTGCAAAAAGAGGCATGTACAAGTTTGTTCATTGCACCATTTTATTTCTAACAGCCAAATCTGGAAGCAGATTAAATGTCTATGTATAGAGGAATTGCTAGATGATGCAGTATAGGATAGAATGTAGCAGTTAAAAGAAAGAAGGCACTGTCAAGGAAAAACAATCAGATTTCTGGTCTCATGGTAAGTGTGTTACTATACCATTTATTCAAAAGAGGAACAGAGAACAACATTATATGTTTTCGTTGTTAACTATTGATTTTTACAAATACATAGAACAAAATGTCTAGAAGTATTCACACTAACCTGGTAGCAATTATTGGCTCTGTGAAGGGGGTATTGGAATTTAGGATTATTGTCAAATGTACACTGGCCTTGTTCGTAATATTTAAATTTTAAGTAAGATGGATGTATAAAAATAGATAAATCATAGGTAGGCAGAAAGTGAGGAAAAAGAGCATTATGGGAAAAAGTTGGTCAATCTCTTTCACAATTTCTACAAAGGAAACGACAAATATAAAAAAGATAACATGTTAGAAATAAAACAGCTGCCTGATTTGACAGCTATGGAAAAGAATTTGTTTGTTTTACCAGTTCAGTTGAATCCCACAGAATGAAGTTTTAATTTATTACATATTTTAGTAAAACGAAATGTTTCTAAAATATTTCAAAGGATACATTATTTCATTTAGAAATAGTTAAATGAAATAAGCACAATGTAGATTGTAAATCAAAATGTTTAAACCATGCTATTTCTATGTTATTGCCAGAGTCAAACTATTTAGATATTCTTCTTTGCAGTTTGTTTGTTTGTTTACTTATTTATGAGACAATCTCTCTCACTCTGTCGCCCAGGCTGGAGTGCAATGGCATGATGTCAGCTCACTGCAACCTCCGCCTGCCAGGTTCAAGAGAGTCTCTTGCCTCAGCCTACATAGTAGCTGGGATCACAGATGCCCGCCACCATGCCCAGCTAATTTTTTTTTTTTTTTTTTACTAGAGATGGGGTTTTGCCATGTTGGCCAGGCTGATCTCAAACTCCCGACATTAGGTGATCTGCCCGCCTCTGCCTCCCAAAGTGCTGGGATGACAGGCCTGAGCCACTGAACTCGGCCACCTATGTATGAGAGGATACCATATGCCTGTATAAGCCCAGCATTTGAATTTCATTCACCATTTCAGTAAATGTTGACTGAATGTGTGTAACATGTTAGACATCCTTCCAGGAGCTAGGGATGCAACAGTTTACAAGATAAGGCTTCTGCTCACAAGTGGCTTTAGATTTAATGAGTGTGTGTGTGGGGGGGGTACATATAAGCAAAACTACAATTATTATAATTCATTCAATAAACACATATTGAATATATTCCATAGGTCAGGCACCATGATAGATGCTACAGATACAATAATAAATAAGTCATGGTCCTCAAGAAGCCACTGAACTATTAAACAGCTTTGATCAGGTCCTTGGTGTCAAAGGAACAGCTTTTTTTATTTTTTTGACCAAGTCTCACACTGTTGCCTAGGCTGGAGTGCAGCGGCACCGTCTCTTCTCACTGCAACTTCTACCTCCCGGTTCAAGCGATTCTCTTGCCTCAGCCTCTTGAGATTACAGGTGTGCACCACTACACCTGGCTAATTTTTGCCATGTTGGTCAGGCTGGTCTCGAACTCCTGACCTCAGATGATCTGCCTGTGTTGGCCTCCCGAAGTGCTGGGATTACAGGTGTGAGCCACCACACCTGCCAAAAAGCATTTTTAGGGGAGGTTTTGTTCTTTCTCCTTGTGCATTCAATGAGGTAAAGAACACTCTGAGTCAAAACAAAGAAAGTGGTAAACCTTGACACAAGGTATGTGGAGATAAAGGATTATGTTTGTGTTTGTGGAAAAAAAAAAAATAGGAGAAACTGATTAACTGATGCCCACAAGTCTCAGACAGAGTGAGTATGTGTGTGTATGTGTGTGTGTTTCATGTATGAGACCATATCAGTTCTCTTTTTTAGGTGTCTGAAAATTTGCTGTGACTAACATTGAGCTTCATAGAAATTATCTTTCTCGATGCTAAGAAAAATTTAGTTTAAATGTGACAGTGTCATGAAACATTTTTCTGGGACATCAGATTTCTTTGTAGAAAGGGGACTTCCCCATTGCCAATACCTTGACTCACCGAATGTGAATGTCATCTTAAAGCAAGCAGAGTTTGGTTTTGATTGGTTTGGACATCAATCTTAAGGTCTACTTGGAGCATCCAGAAAGTTTCTTAAATGACTGACCAAATTAAGCACAGATCTTAGGCTTTCTGAGGTGTTCACTCAGAGTCAGCAAACATGGCACAAATAAAAAACAATCCGTAAATTCTTTCCAAGGATTGGAAACAGAAATCCTCAGATGATTCACCGATGATTCAGTTTTCTGTGTATCGCTTCTACTCCACTTGTTGCCAAGGGAACTTGGGGCCTACTTCCTACCACACCACGGCTATAAAAAGTACCAGCAAAAGCCACAGTAGAGTAACTTTTCTACGCTTTGATTAAACATGGCTAAGGAACTAAATGTCAGTTACATAAGAAAGATTCAGGTGGTAGATACACCAGTACCATGAAATGCTGAGAAGCCACATTGTTACTCTTATTATCTTTCAATTGCTTTTAACCACACTGCTTTCTTTATGTGGGGCATTTTATATAATGTACCTGACATATCTACAGAAAGAAATTGTATTTTCTTCATAACCTCCAGTCTAATGTGCTTTTGCAGTGATAGAAGTGGCCTGTGAAATCTGTGTCAACCTCAGAGCCAGGGTAAGACACCATCATGACACTGCCAGCCTGCCTGCTTCTCTGGGTCCTTGTGACAGGAAAACGAGATGAGACAGGGAGCGTGAGAAAAGTCGACTACTACAAAGGGACCTGTGCACCTTCACCCTTACAGCCACTGCCTGTGGATCTCTTTTGACAATCATCTTTATCAAGCAACATAAAAATATCAATACAATGAAGTTCTAGAAGAAAACACCGATCATGATTGGATATTTCCATACATAAAACTCAGGTTTTTCTTTCCTTTCAATATATGCATTGAGTTCAGTTCTCATCTGGATATGGAATGAAAGCTGCTTGTATGGATAGTTGTCAGGAAGACATATACAGGACATAAGTTAACAGCACAGACAAGCATGTTCTGTGTTTACAGGGAGCCAGAACTCTCACTCAGCAAGAAGTCCTAGTACTACAAGACAGTTGAAGGCATTCCAGGAATATACTGTTTTCATTTGGCTGTGATTCTTCCTAGAAAATGTATAAAGTTTTCCTTAATTAGATAACACATTTTCTCTTTGTGGTTTTATAAGGGCAGAGGGAAGCTATCGGCTGTTCTTACATAAAGCCTTGTCTGAGAAGTATGGGAGGCTTGATATTTTTTATGCTTAAATTTATATAATGTTATAGCTCTTCTGCTCTTTGAAGAGGCAATATGGTTGAATAAGATTATAAATTTAAATTTAATATTAAAAAAGTGTTATTACTTGGAATAACCACTAATTTTTCTAAAATGCAAATCTGATCTTGTCATCTCTTTCTACCTTAAAATCTGTTGTAAGTCTCCTATTTTTTAGAACATAAAATCCAAGCTCCTTATGGGATGGAAAGCACTTCATGGCCTTATTTAATTGTTCTTTCTACTTGAGAATCATAGTTACTTGTAGCTCTGAATTCATATTATTTTTCCACACCTCTGTGACTTGGTGCATAGGCTTTGATAAGCCTGAAATGTCTTCCCTCTCTTCCTATGTGATTGATTCCTATTTATCCTCAAGACAAAATTCAAATATCACTGGCTCTCTTGAGTCTTCACTGACTCAAAAGCAGTTCTCATGTAGGACCTCTACTCTTATCCATATTTATGACGATGCATTTATAATCCTACATTTTGGCTATTTCTTCCTGTGTGCATATCATTTTTCTTCTTTTATACTGCATAATTCCTGGGAGCCAGATTCATATTTCAAAAAAAAAATCATTGTATTTCCAGCATTTTGCACAGTCCCTGGCATATGGTAGTTGTTTATAACTCTTTGCTAAAATCTTCCATTTTGCACCTCATGATAATTGTTAGATAAAAATATAAAATAAATGCATCACTAGAAAATGTAACATAGTAAGTAAACATTGCATATTCATGCCTTATAATGCCATGTAGAAAAGACTGTGCTCAAAATTCCTTATTGGATAAATAAGCAAGAGGTCATCATGCCATAAGTCTAATGCGTGTAAATTAAAGAGTTATTTGTTCAACAAAGAACAGCGGTAACAAAGTCTCCCAATCTCTGATGTTGGGATTAGCTGGTGGAAAGATTAAGTTGTGTGTTTTGTTCATTTATTTGTTTTTTGTTTCTCTTCTGATTGTCCCAATACCTCTCAATGGGACCAACAAATATCTGCTTCAATATCTGCTTCTTAAAAACTACCTGTCCAGCACAATGTACACTATTCAAGTTGATAGGTAGATTAAAAGCCCAGAATTCACCACTATACAATTCATCCATGTAACCAAAAACCACTAGTATCCCAAAAGCTACTGAAATTTTAAAAAATTAGTCTGCTTCTTAACCAATCACTACTGAAGTTCTGCAACAGGCCTATCGACCAAGAAGCGTGAGATAAATTATTCATTCCACCCACTGTTTCTTCGTCAGGGTACTCACAAAACTGTGGACCCAAGTCTTTGAGAAGCCCCATCACCAGGAATAAAGGATAAGCATGAGTTGACAGGGACAGAAGCAGAAGAGGAATTTTGTTTTGAAGCAAGAGTTATACTGCACCACTTCTGTAAGATCAGAAGTATCAGCACCATTTCCTATAGAGGAAATCAGAAATAGTGTGAGGAGCTGTAAACATATCAGCAACTTGGCCCTTGCCTGGCCAAAGCTGTTACAACAGTATGTTGAGACACCTGGAGCTAGGGAAGGAGTCACACTCACTAAAAAGATGCCAGCACATACTGAGAAAGCTAAGATAGAAATAGCACAATTGAGTCAAGTGCTAGATTGGGGTCAAGAATTGAAGAAAAATCAAGGTGAGATATAATTGGGAATAGAAGGATCTTTGAACAAGTATCTGGAATACTAAGTAGTTTTTGATTGGTGTATAGACAGGTAATCTCGGAATAAAATGGTTTGTAAATAATAAAAAATACCCTCTACTTCCACTATGGGGTAAATATTTTCTTAAAAGGAGAAGAAAATGGAGAGTTTATCTGTGCCAGGAATTCCAAGGCCTCAGTGCAGTTACTGCTTGGAATTTCTACCCAGTACCCTGGTAGCAGGCCTCCTGGCCAACTCCATGGAGCCTGGATTTTCACAAAGTTGGAGCCTTACAGAAAGCACAAGGTAAGACTGATAAATAGAAGGCTGACTTTAAGAAATTGGGTATAATACTCTATTGAAAGTTGTCATCTAGATGTTCTTTTACCTGAATGTTTTCTATATAATATCTTTGTTCATTTAGAAGTCAAGACTCTCAAGAACTCTTAAAGGGATGATTGATGACCTGGGCTGGATCCCAATTCTGGAACAAGATGGCATATACTCACTTTTCTCTGTTCCTCAATGGCCTTCCCCTCAGGTTGCCCAATGACAGTAGGTAGCCCAAGGAAGTACCTTCCACTTCCACAGATGGCACCAGAACATTGAGCAGTAGGCTCAATAGCATGAGAAAAATGAAGAACCATTCAACCAGAGTAACATTGCAAGAGCTCAGAAAACTAAACTTCCATTGGAACTAAAGCCAATAAAAGTAAGACAGAACCGACAAGCAGAACCTAAACAGGGTAACTGCCTGCTAAAACAGAAGATATAAATAGGATCGAGTGTTTCCTAATATGAGAACTGAAATGTCCAGGCTACAGTAGAAAATCATTCATCAAGAACGAGGCAAACTATAATCTGAATGAGAAAAGACAATCAACTGGTGCCAATAACAATGTAAATTCGATGTTGGCATATCTGACAAAGATTTTAAAGAAGTTATCATAAAACACATTCTTAAAAACACAGAAAAATGTGAGAAAAAAATAAAATTATGTAAAATACCTGGGATAGCTTGCATAGCACCATTTCCAGGCCAAATTCTAAGACCCTGGTTGTGTGTCAGCTAATCGTAATTATTAGACATGGTTTAACAGTTCTGGATTGGGAAAGCCCCTGGGACAAACAAGGATCCGTAGTGACTCTTAGGTTTCCTTTGCTGTAATTAATATTTCACCCCTCTCCTCTCTTTTTCTAATTTTCATTAGTAAACTTAACTCTTTAGGAAAGGTCAGTAGTTCACCCAGCTCCTGGACATGACTATAGTATTCTAAGAACTAAAAATACCATGTGTTTATGCTCTGTTCAGGGACTACCCAACCCAACCCGACTTGTTGCTGTCAAAACTGCAAGGCACTTATGATACTGGTTGGGGTGGGGAGGGTATCCTTTTGTTAAAATTTCCTGGTTTTACTGTCTTTAAACCTGTACCTATTTTGAAGATAGATGGTTTAACTGAGGTCACATATACGGATGGAAACAAAAGTAGCAGCTGACAACCAAGACTGCCTTTAGAGTTTAGAAATACTGCCTTGAATTGGGCTTATCTTAAGCCGCAAATTTTAGCCTGCACTAGGGAAGTCGATTTTATTATTAGAACATTTTAAATTCACATCTGTCATGTAGCAAGCAGCGAAAAGTAACAGCCAAACACCCAAAAATGTTATCAAGATCTCCAAGCACTGGCAAAGGCATCATGATAGGAAGATCCTTGTGATAAGACATTTTCAGTCATTAAAATGTAGTTACAACTAACCAAGGCAAAATGGGGAAATAATGGTACCTGCCTCATCAAGTTGTTATGAGTATTACATGTGACAGCACGTTAGTTATAACGACAATGGTCACGGTGATAATCTTTCTGGAAACCAAAGAAGGGATGCTATCCTGCAGGGCTTAGAAGTAGAGGAGCATAACCCCCTAAAAACAGTAAGACAGGCTAAGGCTAAAGGGGTGGGTTAAGACAGAGCCCTAAATGTCCAAATGCCAGAAGTGCGGGGAAAAAGCAGCAAATCTCTAAGAAAAAAAAAGAAAACAGAGGGATACGCACTGGATGGCAAGTCAAGAGAGCAGAACCAGACGGTGAAAACAGCTTAAGATCAAATGGACTGGTGGCTGAGGGGTCCCAAACAATGTCCTTCAATGTTGTTGTTGTTGGAAGCTGACTTTTATGATAAGTTAAGAAGTGTGACCTGCCTTATAGGGCCAAAAGTGGGAAGGCAGCTGAGAGTCCAACATAACAAATAATTGTTCAAAACTAGTTTTATATTATAGTTCTGGTGATGGAACGCTGAAATGCTTATTTATGGATAATTGAGTTTTAACCATTTTATGTCATTTCATGTAGACGTCATGAGATGAGATGTTTCTATTGTATTTTTAGTTTGTTTTCAAATAATGTGTTATGACATAAGATTCAAACTCGAATGTGCCAAAGGTCAGACTTGCTCAATTTGCCCAAAGGAAAGATCATAATGAAAATTCCTCGAGAGGTTTAATACGTCAAATGTAATTACATCTCAGTCGGTTGCTCAACATTCTAAAGCATATTCTTTGTGCAGAGTTCAGAGTAAAGTGCTTTAAATTTGTATTTTCTGTAAGAATATTTTGTTGGTATAGGTTTTATCTTCGAATAAGAAGAGAAGCTAATTCTCAAAGACCACAGTGTTTCTCATATGAATCATTTTTTGGCTCATGGATTTGCATTTCTGGTCATAAAAGTTTCCTTCATTACACTGTTTTATTTCCATTCTCTGTCTCTTATCAGAAATATTTTGACACATGACCAAGGAAAACTAATCTTTGATCAAGGATAAAATATGATTGACTACATAATCAAAAGCATGTAAACATAAACTAGTCTGTATTATAATTAAATGGTTATGAAATAAAAATATAAGTCTAAAGATAAATGAAGAAATCTCTAAATTAGTAAAGAAAACATGGCATATAACTACCAAAAAGAATTAGTTGTTCTTATGAGAAAAATAAAATCTCCAACTATAAATATTGTTTTCTATTATTTCAAGATCAAATAGTTTAAAATATCTGGTGTCTGCAGCAGATGACTTAGTATACCATTTCATGTTATTTAGACCAAAGACTTAAGCAAACATCCAATATTTGAAATGAATGAGAAAATATTTGCTTTATTTTACATATAATAGTTTTGAATTAGAAGTTTCTTTTCTTTGAAACTATATATGCTAAAATGTCCAGAGACTGTATTAGAATTAATGTTTGTAATTAAACTCTTTAAGCTACTTGTTTGATTGATTCAAAGTTCAATGGGAGGAAACTTCTTACTCATTCTGTCTGTGTAAAAGGACTATTCTTTGATAAACAATTTTGTCTCTTATCCCTTCCTATAATCATAAGTGTCTACTAGGAAAGACAAAGCCTCTGAGGTTTTTGTCTAGAAATGACTTTTAAAGAGTACAAATTATACCCTGCCTAGTACATTACATACCATCAGTAAAAGGTAGAAGAGCCATTTACTTTGAAGGTTTAGTTTATATGCCTTTTTTCCCTCTATTCTTTCGTGTTTTTACTATCTTCATTTCCCCACTATGCAGCCTACTAGTAGCTGAAGAATACCAATAAGCAACTGTTTTCTCATTTAGTGGATTTTCCAGTTTCAAAGGAAAATTGCATTTTAGCATAATTTCAACATGACTCCTGAGGAGATTCATTTCTGTTATTTGAAGATAGCTGTTTGCGAAATTTGAAATCTTAAAGATTACAGCTTTTCATTTTTTATCAGTAAATATTTTCTGTGATGTCTTCCATATGGTAAACATTCAATAAAAATGGTTTCATGAATGAATTGTAGAGTTCTAAAAATAAAAGAATACTAAAGTTCTTAACATGATTTTCAACCAGACATACTTAATTCTTCACAAATCCACTTCTAGACAACATTTATCTTCAGCTTGAGTGGTTAGTGCTATAAATAGAGTGAACTTCGTGATCTTGCAAAACTTAGCTCAGGTCCTGACTCAGCCTCTACTAACTACGTGACATTGAGCAAGTTACTTAACTCTGAATGTAAGCAGTTGTTTCTAAGAATTAGACACAAAATATGTAAGAACAAATTAAGCATAATAGCTGTTTAATAAATGATTGCATTATTGTTGTGAATAAAAACTTCTATTTTTAAAGTTACTTGAGGCTATTTGGAAGAGGGTTTCTTAAACCACTTCATTGTCATGTATATTAGTATATTCTTATGCAATATTATCCAGGTATCACAGAGTCATAAAGATTAATGGGTGGATATGAACAACTTATACTGAATAAAAATAAATGTATCAGACAGAGGAAAGTTTATTAGTTTTAAGAACAAAGAGTTTGTTTTTCTGGCTACCTTTTATTAATTTCAAGTTTACCATAGGAAATACAGACAACGTGATATTGTGCTTTTGGGAATGTATTAAAACTTTCTCTGAGGCTTATTACAGTTTTTGTGAATGTCTCATACATGCTACTATGTGCTACCAGGAAAATAACATCCCTTAGGAATTGCCATTACATTCATTGGGAAATTCTAAAATAATCATCTTAGAAGATGGTGGTGATAACATACTAGTTCCTGGAGCAATTGCTCCAGCAATTCAGTTTAATAATTTGCTGGCATAGTGCTCCAGATATACATATGAGAGGAAACTTCTTATTCCATACATATGTGTGTGTGTGTGTGTGTGTATATATACATATATATATACATACACACACATATATACACATACATATATACGTACATACATGTATGTATATACACACCAGGATATATATCACCTATATCACAATATCATAAAATATTTATGGGTTTTTTAAGCACATGTCAAAATACTTTCTGTGAAGCAGCCTACTAGGGATTACTTTGACCTCAGAGTGGCAGAGGTTATAAGAAGCTCTAAGTAGGGTTAGAATAATACTTAGAGGAAGAGCTACCTGAGAGTGGAATGCATGCCATCAGTTCAGTGTATGTGGGCATTGTTGACAACTATCACTGTTTTGATTGTGCAAGAACACGGTAACATAAGGTACCTCATCCTCATACTGAAGGAATTTACCAGTGGAATGATAAAATAACTGACTGAATCTCGATTTTTTAGCTTCTCTATTTCTTTGTATAATTGTTACACTTTCCACATTTTCTGTGTTGTATATTTACATAAGTTCAGCTTTCTTTTGGAAAAAGAATAGAGTTGGCTATTACAAATAGTTCTACAGAGAACATGGGAGTGCTAATAATCTCTTCAAGATTCTGATTTTAATTCTACTGTCCACAAAAGACAAGGCACAGAAGTGACCTAAATGTCTATTGACAAAAATAAAGAAAATGTGATATATAGATAGATATAAAATATGTATTTGTATTTCTGGTCATAAAAATACATATATACATATATACACACATATATAATATATAGAAAATATAAAAATATATAAATACATATATACACATATATAAATATATAAAATATATATAAATACATATATATACACACACACACATATATATATATATACACACAAACAATGGAATATTATTCATCCTTGAAAAGGAAGCAAATTGTGCCATTTGTGACAACATCGATGAATGTGTGGACATTGTGCTAAGTGAAATCACAGGCACAGAAGGACAAATATTATATGATACCACTCTTATGGCAAATCTAAAATAGTCTTATGGAAGCAGAGAATAGAACTGTGGTTGTCAGCGATGGTTGGGGGTGGAGAACAGGGAAATAGTCAAAGGGTACAAAGCTCTAGTTTTCTAAGATGAGTGAGTACTAGAGAGCTAATATATAGCATAGCACCTATAGTTAACAATACTGTATTGTACGCTGAAACTTTGCTAAGATGTTAAATCTTATACTAAGCATTCTTATCACAAAAATAATAATAAATAGAGTGAGAGGAAACTTTTGGAAGTGATGGGTATTTTATGGCATAGAATATGGTAATGGTTTTATGGCTGTATACTTATCCCCAAACTCACCAAGTTGTATCCCTTAAGTACACATAGCTTTTCATATGTCAACTGCACCTCAATAAAGTCGTTACAAAGAAAGAGTTGTTGGCTCAGATGATTAGATCTAAAGAAGATTAATTTTCTTATCCTCTTAGAAATATTAAATAGGCATTCCCAGTGGTATTGGACATTTTACTCAAAACAGAAACAGGAAAGATATACAAGACTTAGAGAATGACCACTGTCTGTCATACCTAGTACATATGCAGTCTGATATATGTCCTATAATTCTGTAAGATATTAGAAGATTGCCAAGCCTCAAGGCCTAGCAGCGGATGACAGGTTAGAAGAACACTAAGAAAACAGCCTTGATAACATATGGATCTCTTTCAAATATACCACATCACATTGGGAGCACATCAGACAGACAAGACCTTCCACTTTTCTACTGTGTTTTTAAAATCATTATATTTTACAAGGATTAATATAAAGGATGTCTATATTAAATTAACACAATAATAGGTCTCACTGAAAATACTCGTTAAAAACTCTTACATAAACATTCATGGTATCTGCATTTTCAGAGTTTAAAAACTGAGGGTAAATTGAATACAATTGAGTAGTAATATTGATAGGCCATAAAATAACTGTATGAAAGCATTCTCATTTGTCTTCGCAGTTCCTATTCTGATAGCAGTGGTTTCTAAAGAAAGGTATTCTGTTGCGAAGTCTGCAGATTTGCAAAGCTCACGTGTCTAAAGGAATTATTAACGTTAAGTAAAAATACTTATAATGCTTTGCAAATCAAGTCCAAATGACAAAGTTTAATGCATATATCTGTATTTACATGTATGCACAAATAGAATTTATTCAGTTATTTTAAAAACATTGCAACCCTATTATGAATATTATCCTGAAACTCATTACAATATCTTACATAAGATGTAAAATCTTCACATAAGGTATTATAAACAATATTTTAAATACAAACCATGGACATGTTTAATTTTATTTTCTAAGTCGTCATGATGAAATATTTGAGTTGTTTTTAAGATATTATGATTTTATATAATCTTTCGGTCAACTTTTAATAAACAAATATTTGCACATATATTTTGTAATTTTTTTTTGGATCCTTGGCATTGGAAATGGTGAGTGAAAAGTTGAAGGCTTTTGAGATTTTTTGCCAAAATCCTCCACAGAATGGTTGCATCAAAAAGTAATCTGATCAGCAGTGCATGAGTGCACACTTATTAAGTGTTCCTAATACCTACATACTATGTAATATCACCTAGATAATCTCACATGGCACCTCTGTAGAAAGAACTTATTTGCTGCTAATCAAAATACTACTATGATCACATTTGCCAAGGTAAATAATCAAATTAATCATGTAACCTCAGAAACGTGTATGAGACGAGTCAATTTCTTATAACCATGCAGAATGCTATCCAAACTCTAATAAATACTTACAGCTATTATTCTCTATTGCTCTCAGAGGATAAGCTGTAGATAAATACTGAGAGCTAGTTGCTTCCTAAAGTTGTTTTCAGATTTGATTACCTAAGACGTGCAGATGTCATGTCATGTCATCATATCAGATTATCACATGCAATAGATTGAATGTCAAATAAGAGTGAGAATTCAGAGGAAAGGAAAGAAAAATTATCCCCAGGGCTAGGGTATAAGATACTGTCTGAGCAAAACTATACTTCTAGAAGTGACAGAAGTACCACAAGACCCTTTTAAAACCTTAAGAGCACGTTCATTCTGGCTGTTGACTCTGAAGATCATAGAACATCAATTATTCTAAAGTGATTTGGCTTCAGAGCTGTTCACATTCTTTCCTGGTAGAATAGTATTTTTCAACCTTTGGTATAATAGTACAATGGAAAGAGAATAGAAGTAAGAAAACCAGATTTTTTTTCTATCCCAGCTCCACTACACATACTTTATAACTTGGGGTAGAGGAAAACACTTTTGTAACAATAGCTAACTTTCATTGTGCACTCTTTGTATTTCAGGTCTTGGGCTAGCGTGTGTGTGTGTGTGTGTGTGTGTGTGTGTGTGTGTGTGTGTGTATCTCATGTAATCTACAATAACTACACTATAAATGATATTCTGCCTTCTTCCCCTTCTTGTAAATAGGAACACTGAGGCTGCGAGTTCATATGCCATGCCCAGCATGACTCAGTCATCAAGTGGAGACCCATTGTCATGGGTCATAAGCCTATGACTCCATAGGTTTAACCACCACTTTGTTGTTAAAATTGCTTTTCTGAAAAATGAGGGTACTTAGGAAATAAAACTAGGTATTTTCTAAATTTCTCTCGAAGTTTAAAGTTCTCCTTCTTAGGACTTCCTACCTTGTTTTTAATTAAAAAAGTATTATTTTTGTGTTTATGGAATCCTATTTAATAGTTTAAATGTGTTTATGGAATCTATTTAACCTCTCCTAGTTAAACTATTAAATAGGATTCCATAAACACAAAAATAATATCTATTTAAACTTCCCCATAGTCATACTACTTTGTAAAATCAGCATTAAAATATAACTCATATAATGCATACAATTCCTTGGTTTGTAATGTATTCACAGAGTTGTGCAACTGTTAACATCACAGTCTTTGGAACGGTTTTATCATCCAAAGAAGAACCACTGTAGCTATTTGCTAATAGATAAGGGGTATAGCTACATATTTCCCACCAAACCCCAACCCAAGTCCCAGTGCTAAGCAATTACTGTCTACTTTTTGTCTCTATGGATTTACCTATTTTGGACATTTTGTATCAATATATAGTCTTTTGTGACTGCCTTCTTTCACTTAGCATAATATTTTCAAGGTTCTTCCATGCCATAGTACATATCACTAATCTTCAATGGCTGAATAATATTTCATTGTATGCATATACCATGCTTTGTTCATCCATTTGTCAGGTGATGGATAATTCAGTTGTTTATACTTTTGAGCTATTATAAATATATTTGCTAAGAATATTCATGTACATATTGGGGTGTGGACATATGTTTTCAGTTATCTTGAAACATATGTATACTGGGTCTATGTTTAACATTTTGAGAAACTGCTAAACTGTTTTCCAAAGTATCTTCACTATTTTACATTCTCACCAATAGTTTACAAGAGTTCCAGTTTCTCTACTCCTCTGTAAACACTTGTGATTATCTTTTATATTATAGCATCCTAGTGGATATGAAGTGGTAGCCCATTGTGGTTTTGATTTACATTTCCTGATAGCTAATGATGATGAGCATCTTTTCAAGTATTTACCATTAATATATCTTATTTAGAAAATAAATATTTAGATATATAAATGCTTATTCAGAACCTTTGTGCATTTTCAAAAACTGGTTTGTCTTTTTATTAAATTATTGAATAGGAAGTGTTTTTTATATATCCTGAAGACAAGTCTCTTATAAAATATGATCTGCAAAATTTTCTCCAGTTCTGTGGTTTGTCTTTCACGTTCTTGACAGTGTCCTTTGAAACTGAAGTTTTTACCTTTGGTTAATTCCAGTTTATCTATTTTTAGTTTCTCATGCTCTTGGTATTATATCACAGTAACCATTGCCTAATCCCAGGTCTCAAAGATTTATCTCTTTATTTTTTTTAAGAGTTTTGTAATTTTAGCTTTTACATTTTGAGTTGATTTGCATATTTGGTATCAGGTAGAAATTGAACTTCACTCTTTTGCATGTAGATATATAGATGGTCTCCAACTTATGATGGTTTGACTTCAGATTTTTTGACTATGCAATGGTGCAAAACTGATATGCATTAAGTAGAAAAGATATTTTGAATATTTTTTTTTTTGAGACAGAGTTTCACTCTTGTTGCCCAGGCTAGAGTGCGATGGCCTGATCTTCGCTCACCACAACCTCCGCCTCCTGGGTTCAAGCGAATTCTCTTGCCTCAGCCTCCCGAGTAACTGGGATTACAGGCATGCACCCCCATACCTGGCTAATTTTGTATTTTTAGTAGAGATGGGGTTTCTCCATGTTGGTCAGGCTGGTCTCAAATTCCCAACCTCAGGTGATCCACCCACCTCAGCCTCCCAAAGTGCTGGGATTACACGCATGAGTCACCACGCCTGCCTGTACTTTGAATTTTGATCTCTTCCCAGGCTAGCCACATGCAGTATGATACTCTCTCAAGGTGCTGGGAAGCAGTAGTGGTCCACAGCTCCCAGTCAGCCACAGGATCAGAAGGGTAAACAACTGAAACTCTACGGTAAACTGTGTTGCCAGATGATTTTACAAAACTGTAGGCAGATGTAAGGCAAACTTTTTTCTCCTTTGAAATATCTTAGAATTCATGGTGCCTATCATGTTTTTGAACTCTAATTTTTCACATCAATTTATTTTCTTTATTTTCAAACACTTGTAAATTCCTTGAATTTGTCAACTATGTGTTACATATATGTATTCTCCATCCTTAGAATGTGGCAAAGTACTGAATCTGTATACAGTAGGTACTTAGTAAATACTTGATTGGTTGAGCAGTAGAATTGAAAATACTAAAGGGCTAATGGAAAAATCCAGGAGTTTTTATAAAGATATAGGTTGTAAATTTCGTCATGCATCCGTGTATCACAGCTAATAGTTTGGAAAATGCTGAAATAATATTTGAAAAATAATTCAAATTATCATTCTATTAAAAATCATTTCTGGAAGGGCACAGTGACTAATGTTTGTAATCTCAGTAAAGGCAGGAGCATTGCTTGAGCCCAGGAGTTCAAGACCAGACTGGGCAACAAAATAAGATCCTGCCTTTAAAAAAAAAAAATTCACTGGGCACGGTGACAGGTACCTGTAGTCCTAGCCACTTGGAAGACTGAGGCAGGAGGATGTCTTGAGCTGAGGAACTCAACGCTGCAGTGAGCTATGGTCGTACCACTATACTCCAGGCTGGGTGACAGAATGATACTCTATCTTAAAAAAAAAAAAAAAGGGAAACACAAATCACAGTATTCAAATATACTACTATGTTAGTAACATTTGTTGTTGTGGGAATTCCTTTAATCTCTAAAATTCTTTCAAGATATGGAGTCAATTTCCTTTATACACATTCTTGTTTGAGTATAATGTATACAATTAATTATATATTTCCTATTTTACTCTCTCATTTTACATATATATATATTATATATATATATATAATTATATACCCAATGGAGTGTTTTTACTAATGATTTAGTATCATGTTTAGCCAAATAAACCACCTATATCCATTAGTCCAAATAAAAAGGAACTAACTGTAAACTACTGTGCCTCTTGACTCATCATAAGGGCACATCTCTCTTCTAGATATTATATTCATGTTGACAAAGTCAGAGAATTTGAGTATAAAAATAAAAACACAGACCTCCACCTGACCTGAAAACATGAAACCTTTTTTTTAAAAAGTTCTGGTTTTCGGCCACTAAATGAATATTCAGTTAATCTAATCTAAGTCTTGTTTTTTAGTTAAGGTTTGCAATCAAGTCTCTAAAAATGCAAATTACATAATTGACTCCTGAGTTTTTCCTGTCCTTTTCCTTCATCTTATTAATCTTACAAGAAAAATCATATATGTCTTTCAGAACATTGAATTTCAGAGGAGATGTTCCTGAGTAAAGAAAACAAAACACCACATAAGCATTTAACAGAATTGTTATGAAAAAAATTTGGAAGATAATTTGAGGAATTAAGCCTTCTCTGGTTATTTTTACTGAATGATTGTCAAAGTTAAAACTTTGGTTTTCATTTTTATGTAGTATTTTTAAGCTAAAAGTATACAAAGTTTTAGTTCTGCAAAATATTACAGGTTAAAAAAATCAGAAACACATTGGTACAGGACAATATTACATATTTATAAATTCAGGCTGAAAGGTATTGGTCTACTTATTTAGTCAGTTTACTTTTGTTTGTTACATTTTGCTTTAAAAAAAATCTTCTAGCTCTGCAGACGGCAAATGAGGAAATTATGATGAGATATTTGATGTGTATCAGCAAATATGAATAAAAATAAGCTAAATGATCTAAACATTTGTTAAGAAGCTCTATTTGAAAAATTGGATTAGCATATATCTTACATTTCTTTAACTAGTAATTACCCTTTCAAAAAGCTCAACTATCAGGTAACATCACCATCAGTGCATAGCAAGTAGCTGATGAAGATCTTGTCCAGAGTAACTGAACTTCCTAGAGAGAAGATATTACGTAGGGATTTAAGAAAGATTGAACTCTTTGTACCCTGCCAAAAGCAATAATTAAAATAAATGGAATCTGGTTATATAAACAGCTGCCATTTCTCCTTCAACAAAGAGAAATGTCAAAAAAGCTAATATTCTAAGAGGACTGAATTTTTACCATTTCCCTTGTTATTCTTATTTTTTTAAGGAAGATTCCTGAAACAACAATCAAAAGAAACTTTGGACTCTGACTGAGGACAAGTCCAGCAATGGCAAGGCACTCTAGCCACTTCCCAGACCCATGGAAACTTCAGGAAGAGGCAATTCAGTGCTTCTGATATTTGCCTTATCAATTAGGACTCTTATTTATCATCTTCCTCGGGCATTTTTACACAAGTCTTCAGGTTTTAAAATAGTAGATATGTTGCAATCTGTGAAATCTCTCAGTTTTCGTCCAAATAAATAAAAAAACCCAATATTAAAAAGTAAAACAAATTTCTGGTTGTTGATTTTTTATATAGGAGACACCCTTTCTACCTCACTGTCATCAGTAGAAGTGGAACATCCGAAAATCATGAAAGCTTTCTTTGCAAATATTATGAGAATTATATGCTACAGGACATAGACTCCAAAGATTAAGAGAGAAGAGAGGAAAAAATATTGACTCAAATGTGAAATATAGATTATTGAGTGATAAAGAAGAGGTGAATGTATAATATATTGCAAATTCCAAAATAATGTTAATATACTGTATTTATTTTATCGTCAGAACCACTTGACTGATAGACAGAAACTAAGGCTCAGAGACAGTTTATCATCTGCTTGAAAACCATGACTAGTGAGCCAAAGAATTATGATACAGCCTGATCTTCTAACTTCTAGGCCAGTGTTTTTTTCCATTATTTTTTCAAGAATGTTAAAGCATACGAACAGATAAGTTATAGAAAAATAACGCAGATGGCCTTTATACATGTTCAACTTCAAACATAACAAAAGAAATACACCGAGGTACCATTTATCACTCAGCAGACTGCCAAAAAACAGCAGTATGCCTTGATGCTGACACTAGAAAAATAGGCACTTACATGCATTTTTGGTAGGATTCCAGTAGGGTACAAGCCCCATGGAGGAGAATTTGCCAAAGCTAACCAGGGTCCACATTCTTATACTTTGAACCAGCAATCCTGCTTCTAGGAATCTATCTTATAAATACACTCACAGAATTCTAAAATGGCATATGAACAAAGTTGTTCATTTTGCTATTATTTTGTAGTGAAAAATTGGAAATCATGCAATAACATAACAATATAGAATAGCCTGAATTAATTATGCCACATTCATATAATAGAGTAATACGCAGCACCATAAAAGAATGAGGACCAAAGATGGCTGAATAGGAACAGCTCCAGAGTGCAGTTCCCAGTGACAGCCATGCAGAAGGCGAGTGGTCTCCGAATTTCCAACCAACGTACCAGGTTCATCTCAATGGGACTGGTTGGACAGTGGATGTAGCCCAAGGAGGGCAAACCAATGCAGGGTGGGGCATTGCCTCACCCGGGAAGTGCAAGGGGCCAGAGGACTCCTCCTCCTACCCAAGGGAGGCCACTGGGGACTTCAGACACTCCAGCACTGTGGCTCAGATACTGAGCTTTTCCCACGGTATTTACAGCCCACAGACCAGGAGATTCCTGCTGGTGCCCACACCACCAGCAGCCGTTTCCAGCACAAAATTGGGCTGCCGTTTTAGCGGGCATCTGGAACACCTGTGAGACAGAAGCACCCACGAGACAGAACAGCCCATTCCCCTGAAAAAAAGGGTAATGAAGGCAGGGAGCCAAGTGATCTGGCTCGGGGGTCCCACCCTACAAAGACCAGCAAACTGAGACCCACTGGCTTGGGATTTCCACAGCCAGCACAGCAGTTTGAGCTCAACCTGGGACGATCGAGCTTGGTGAGGGGAGGGGCATCCACCATTACCAAGGCAGTTCTGATCTTGCCTGTGTAAACAAAATCACAAGAAGGTTTACACAGCAGCTGTATGGAGCCCGTGGCAGCTCAGCACGGCCTCTGCAGCCAGACTGTGACTAGACTCCCACCTTGCTGGGCAGGGCATCTCTGAAAAAAGGCAGCAGCCCATCAGGGACTTATAAATAAAGCCCCACCTTCCCAGGACAGAGCACCTAAGAAAAGGGGCGGTTGTGAGCCCCACTTCAGCAGACTTAAACATCCCTGCCCAGCAGCTCTGAAGCGAGCAAAGATGCTCCCAGCACAGCACTTGAGCTCCTATAAAGGAAAGACTATCTCCTCAAGTGGCTCTCTGATGCCCTTATATCCAAAGTGACACTTCATACAGGAGAGTTCTGGCTGATATCTGGCAGGTACCCTTCTGGGACGAAGCTACCAGAGGAAGGAACAGGCAGCAATCCTTGCTGCTCTGCAGCCCCCGTGGGTGATTCCCAGGCAAGCAGGGTCTTGGAGTGGACTTCCAGAGGTCCTGCAGCAGAGGGGCCTGACTGTTAGAAGGAAAACTGAAAAACAGAAAGAAATACCTTCAATATCAACAGAAAGGACATCCACTCAGAGACCCCATCCGAAAGTCACCAATTTCAGATCAAAGATAGATAAATCCATGAAGATGGGAAGAAACCAGCACAAAAAGGTTGAAAGCACCAAACCCCAGAATGCCTCTTCTCCTCCAAGGGATCACAACTCCTCACCAGTAAGGGAACAAAACTGGATGGAGAATGAGTTTGATGAATTGACAAAAGCAGGCTTTGGAAGGTGGGTAATAACAAATTTCTCTGAGCTAAAAGAACATGTTCTAACCTAATGCAAAGAAACGAAGAACGTTGAAAAAAAGGTTTGATGAAATGCTAACTAGAATAACCAATTTGAGAACATAAACAACTTGATGGAGCAGAAAAACACAGCACGAGAACTTGGCAAAGCATACACAAACTTGAATAGCCAAATTGATCAAGCAGAAGAAAGGATATCAGAGACTGAATAAATAAAATGAGAAGGCAAGACTATAGAAAAAGAGTGAAAAGAAATGAACAAAGCCTCCAATAAATATGGGATTATGTGAAAAGACCTAACTACGTTAGATCGGTGTAACTGAATGTGACTGGGAGAATGAAACCAAGCTGGAAAACACTCTTCAGGATATTACCTAGTAGAACTTTCCCAATCTAGCAAGGCAGGCCAACATTCAAATCCAGGAAATACAGAGAACACCACAAAGATACTCCTCAAGAAGAGCAACCCCAAGGCACATAATCCTCAGATTCAGCAGGGTTGAAATGAAGGAAAAAATGCTAAGTACAGCCAGAAAGAAAGATCAGGTTATCCACAAAGGGAAGCCAATCAGACTCACAGCAAATCTCTCAGCAGAAACACTGCAACTCAGAAGACAGTGGCGCCAATATTCAATATCCTTAAAGAAAATAACTTTCAACCCTGAATTTCATATCCAGCCAAACTAAGCTTCATAAGTGAAGGAAAAATAAAATCCTTTACAAACAAGAATTGCTGAGAGACTCTGTCACCACCAGGCCTGCCTTACAAGAGCTCCTGAAGGAAGCACTACACATGGAAAGGAACAACCAGCACAAGCCACTCCAAAAACATACCAAATGGTAAAGACCATTGACACAATGAAGAAACTGCATCAACTAACACGGAAAACAACCAGCTAGTATCAAAATGGCAGGATCAAATTCACACATAACAATATTAACCTTAAATATAAACTGCCTAAATGCCCCAATCAAAAGACATAGACTGGCAAATTGCATAAAGATTCAAGACCCATTGGTGTGCTGTATTCAGGAGACCTATCTCACATGCAAGGACATACATAGGCTGAAAATAAAGGGATGGAGGAAGATTTACCAAGAAAATGGAGAGCAAAAAAAAGCAGGGGTTGCAATCCTAGTCTCTGATAAAACAGACTTTAAACCAACAAAGATCAAAAGAGACAAAGAAGGGCATTACATAATCGTAAAGGGATCAAGGCAACAAGAAAAGCTAACTATCCTAATATATATGCACTCAAAATAGGAACACTCCGATACATAAAGCAAGTTCTTAATGACCTACAAAGAGACTTAGACTCCCACAAAATAATAGTGGAAGACTTTAACTCTCCACTGTCAATATTACACAGATCAATGAGACAGAAAATTAAAAAGGATATCCAGGACTTGAACTCAGACCTAAACCAAGTAGACCTAACAGACATCTACAGAACTCTCCACCCTAAATCCACAGAATATACATTCTTCTCAGCACCACATCTCACTTACTCTAAAATTGACCACATAATTGAAAGTAAATTACTCCTCAGCAAATCATAACAAACAGTCTCTCAGACACAGTGCAATCAAATTAGAACTCAGAATTAAGAAATTCGCTCAAAACCACACATGGAAACTGAACAATCTGCTCCTGAATGACTACTGGATAAATAATAAAGTGAAGGCAGAAATAAAGATGTTTTTCGAAACCAATGAGAATGAAGACACAATGTACCAGAATTTCTGGGACACATTTAAAGCAGTATCTAGAGGGCAATTTATAGCACTAAATGCCCACATGAGAAATGAGGAAATATCTAAAGCCAACACCATATCATCACAATTAAAAGAACTAGAGAAGTAAGATAAAACAAATTCAAAAGCTAGCAGAAGACAAGAAATAACTAAGATCAGAGCAGAACTGAAGGAGATAGACACAAAAAAAAACCTTCAAAAAATCAATGAATTTAGAAGCTGGCTTTTTGAAAAGATCAACAAAATAGATAGACCACTACCCAGACTAATAAAAAAGAAAAGAGAGAAGAATTGAATAGATGCAATAAAAAACGATAAAGGGGATATCACCACCAATCCAACAGAAATACAAACTACCATCAGAGTTTACTACAAACACCTCTATGCACATAAACCAGTAAATCTAGAAGAAATGGATAAATTCCTGGACACTTACAGCCTTCAAGACTAAACCAGGAAGAAGTTGAATCCCTGAATAGACCAATAACAAGATTTGAAGTTGAGGCATCAATTAATAGCCTGCCAACCAAAAAAAGTCCAGGACTAGATGGGCTCACAGCTGAATTCTACCAGATGTACAAAGAGGAGCTGGTACCATTCTTTCTGAAACTATTACAAACAATACAAAAAGAGGGAATCCTCCCTAACGCATTTTATGAGACCAACATCATCCTGATACCAAAACCTGGCAAAGACACAACTAAAAAAGAAAATTTCAGGTCAATATCCACGATGAACATTGATGCAAAAACCTTCAGTAAAATACTGGTAAACTGAATCCAACAGCACATCAAAAAGCTTATCCATCATGATCAAGTCAGCTTCATCCCAGGGATGCAAAGCTGGTTCAACATACACAAATCAATAAACATAATCCTTCCATAAACGGAACCAAAGACAAAAACCACATGATTATCTCAATAGATGCAGAGAAGGCCTTCAACAAAATTCAGCAGCCCTTTATGGTAAAAACTCTTAAGAAACGAGGTATCGATGGAATGTATCTCAAAATAATAAAAGCTACTTATGACAAACCCACAGTCAGTATCATACTGAACGGGCAAAAACTGGAAGCATTCCCTTTGAAATCTGGCACTCGACAAGGACACCCTCTCTCACCACTCCTATTCAACATAGTATTGGAAGCTCTGGCCAAGGCAATCAGGCATGAAAAAGAAATAAAGGTATTCAATTAGGAAAAGAGGAAGTCAAATTGTCTCTATTTGCAGATGATATGACTGTATATTTAGAAGATCCCATCCTCTCAGCCCAAAATCTCCTTAAGATGATAAGCAACCTAGTAAAGTCTCAGGACACAAAATCAATGTGCCAAAATCACAAGCATTCCTATACATCAGTAGCAGACAAAGAGCCAAATCATGAGCAAACTCCCATTCACAATTGCTACAAAGAGAACAAAATACCTAGGAATACAACTAACAAGGGACGTGAAGGACATCTTCAAGGAGAACCACAAACCACTGCTCAAGGAAATAAGAGAGGACACAAACAGATGGAAAAACATGACATGTTCATGGTTAGGAAGAATCAATATCACGAAAATGGCCATATTGCCCAAAGTAATTTATAGATTCAATGCTATCCCCATCAAGCTACCATTGACCTTCTTCACAGAACTGGAAAAAAACACCTTAAACTTCATACAAAGCCAAAAAAGAGGCCTCATAAGCAAGACAATCCTAAGGAAAAAGAACAAAGCAGGAAGCATCATGCCACCTGACTTCAAACTATACTACAAGGCTACAGTAATCAAAACAGCATGATACTGGTACCAAAACTGAGATACAGACCAATGGAACAGAACAGAGGCCTTGGACATAACAATACACATCTATAACCATCTGATCTTTGACAAACCTGACAAAAACAAGCAATGGGAAAAGGATTCCCTGTTTAATAAATGGTGTTGGGAAAACCGGCTAGCCATGTGCAGAAAGCAGAAACTGGACCCCTTCCTGATACCTTACACTAAAATTAACTCCAGATGAGTTAAAGATTTAAACATAAGACCTAACACCATAAAAACCCTAGAAGAAAACCTAGGCAGTACCTTCAGGACACAGGCATAGGCAAGGACTTCATGACTAAAACACCAAAAGCAATGGCAACAAAAGCCAAAATAGACAAATGGAATCTAATTAAACTGAAGAGCTTCTACACAGCAAAAGAAACAACCCTTAGAGTGAGCAGGCAACCAACAGAATGGGAAAAAATTTTTGCAAGCTACTCATCTGACAAAGGGCTAACATCTAGAATCTACAAAGAACTAAAACATATATACAAGAAAAAAAAAACCCTACCAAAGAGTGGGCAAAAGACATGAACAGACACTTTTCAAAAGGACACATTCATGTGGCCAACAAACATATGAAAAAAAATGCTCATCATCTCTGGTCATTAGAGAAATGCAAATCAAAACCACACTGAGATACTACCTCACATCAATTAGAATTTCAATCATTAAAAAATCAGAAGACAACAGATGCTGGAGAGGATGTGGAGAAATAGGAATGCTTTTACACTGTTGGTGGGACTGTAAATTAGTTCAACCATTATGGAAGACAATGTGGTGATTCCTCAAGGAACTAGAACTAGAAATACCATTTGACCCAGCAATCCCATTACTGGGTATATACCCAAAGGATTATAAATCATTCTATTATAAAGACAAATGCACATATATGTTCACTGCAGCACTGTTTACAATAGCAAAGACTTGGAACCAACCCAAATGCCCATCAGTGATAGCCTGGATAAAGAAAATATGGCATATATACACCATAGAATACTATGCATCCATAAGAAAGGATGAGTTCATGTCCTTTGCAGGGACATGGATGAAGCCGGAAATCATCATTCTCAGCAAACTGACACAAGAACAGAAAACCAAACACTGCATGTTCTCACTCATAAATGGGTGTTGAACAATGAGAACACATGGACACAGGGAGGAGAACATCACACACTGGGGTCTGTTGGTGGGTGGGGCTGGGGAGGATAGCAGCAGGTGGGGAACTGGGGAGGGATAACATTAGCAGAAATACCTAATGTAGGTGATGGGGTGGGGGATGGATGCAGCAAACCACCACCATGGCATGTGTTTACCTATGTAACAATCCTGCACGATCTATACATGTACCCCAGAACTTTAAGTATAATTTTAAAAGAAGAAGAAGAAAAGAAAAAAAGAATGAGGATCATCTCTATGTACTACTCTGGAGAGAATTCTTGAATAATATTATTTAATGAAATAGTATTTACAAAATAGTGTATTTGTCATACTATCTTTTATACAAGAAATAAAGGAAATGTATAATATGCAAAAAGAACAAAATTGGAAGGATGAACAAAAAGCTAATACAAATGGTTAATTATAAAGGGTGGGGAGGGGAAAGAAAGTGAGAAAGATCAGAAGAGACCCTTATGTATATATTTTTAAAATACAGTTTTGACTTCCACACCATGTAAAAGCATGGCTCTAACTTTTTTTAAAAAGATAACAAAGAAAATGGAATCCTTACAAATTAGAAACACACTAAAGCAAATGTACATTACTGTATATAAATTGTTAACATAATCACAAAAAGAAACAATCTTTAAAGTAACTTTGGAGCATAGATCTTTGACTACATCTTTTGGGATGCATTCTATAGGGAAAAAATGACAAAGGCATTTTAAACTTTCTTTAGTGATTTTACTGTTAAGAGTGATAATTTAGGAACTATTTTATTTGAAGAGTATTATAAAGCTCTATCATCAAGGTCCAACCAGGACAATAAAACTCTCTTTTTTAAAAGGGAATGTAATTTAGGGAGTAAGCTACATAGGTAATGGAAGAACTGAAGCCAAGAGGAGACAGTGAGTCCACCTAGATCTTAGAGATAGCAGGAAGCCTCTCCAACCTTAGGTTTGAGGAGCAAAAAATGTAAAGATGGGTTTCAGAGCCCAGAGGACCAGATCACATATTTGCAGCTAGTGCTAAGGTCAGCCTACCCTGGATAACTGATTCCGCAGAAGAGAAGCAGTCATATCCGGAAGCATCTTCCACAACAGAGAGATAAGGTAGAAATACTCTAGCTTCTTCCTTTGTCCCACTTCCCAATCCCACCAGTGACTGCTATTAGCTGCCCCGAGAGCCTGCCTGCAAAGGTGACAGACTAAAGGGAGGGTATCTTCCCCTATTTGATGTGAGGGAAAACAGGCTCAGGACAAGCACAGAAGCCAACAAATGTTATTAACTATTAGATAACAAGATTTTCAATGTTCAAGAGAAAAGAGGTATAACTGTAATATCAAAGAAGTTATATAAAAGAACTGTATTGTTAGTATTGAATTCAAAATCTGCAAATAAACTTATGATTTACAAAATATATTTTATTTGCTTGCTATGTCCACTGATATGGTTTAGATGTAATTGTACCCCCAATATCAATGAGTATACTTAGACTGACATTTGGTCTCTGGTATCATTCTCCAGTAAAGGAATCCGTTTCTTGAAGAAATGGTTGATTCTTGACTGGAGACACAAAAGGTACAGACCAATCCTGGGATAATCTAAGCACAAGATACTTTTCAAAATTAAATGGTGTTATCTTAAAAGGAGACACAGCTTGAAAGTGTTCCCACAGTCCAGTGTTTTGAAATGTTGAACATCAAAAAGAATAATTTTTTTGTAGTTGGCTTAAAAATGATTTTATAAAAATCCCTCAATCCACAACTAAACTATTTATTAAAAAGCCAAATATATATATATATATATATATATATATATATATATATATATATATATTATCATTTGGGTTAGATATTAAACCAAACCTTTTCTTAGAAAATGAATGATTTAAAAATTATCCTGTTTTTTTCAATAGGAAACTGATTATCCCAGTATCCCCAGGTAATGAGAGAACATCTAATTAACATAGAAGGAATGTAGAATTAGAAAAAAATCACACTTTTGTAGTAATTGATTCATTCATAAATTCTCATTTAGTATTAAAACAACGTGGTAAATGGTTGAAGGAGAATTGAAACTCTATACAATGCTATAGTTGTCTACACAGGTTACTCTTTGATCATAAGGGAAAAATAGAATAGTACAGTGGAGGGCTCAGACTGTGGCCCTGTAGCTTCAGTGTCCAGTGTCAGTAGCTGTAGTGGTGGGACAGGAGAGACTCTGTCCTTATTGTCCTGCAGGTAAACACGGCATCCGGTGTGATGCATTCTAGCCCCAAATAGCTAATTCGTTCAAGCCTTTGGATTGAACTTCCAATTAATAAAAAAAATGAGAGTTAGATTTAAAACACACTAAGAAGAAGCCATCAGATAAATTCAGAGATCTCCTCTCTCCAGTGAATGACATGAAACCAATCTTGATTGTCCTAGACTAAATGTAGCTTAAGGGGTATAATAGCTAGATGCAATGTATAATCCTAGATTGGATCTTGGTTTTGAACAAAGCAGGAAAAAATTGGAGAAATGTGATTTTGGCTAGGTCTAAAATGAAATTTAAAAATTATTAATTTTGCTAGATGTAAAAATCGTTCCTTTGCCTATGCAGGGTAATACATTTAAGAGCTGAATACTGAAATAGGTATGTAATGAGATGTCTGTATTAAAAATTTTTCTGCACAAAACATTTTTTAAGAAAGCATTAGCATGATCCTTTATGACCTGACCCCAGCTTATTTCTTTAACTTCCTTTAGCCATAAGGCAAAATCTGTATCTTTATTTCTGTTCTTAAAATAGCTCCCTTTGAGTCCTTCAGGATCAGTAACTGAAGTCTTGTTTTAGAGCAAGGATTTGTTTAACCTCAAGCTCCTGAATAGATCTCAAGGTGCTTAAGTAGTGTGTGTGTGGTGGGGGAGCAGGGGGGGATGGAATGTATATTTATCCTGAATGAGTTTTGTGACTTCCATCAGGTTATCAGAGGGGCATGCAAATCGCAAATATTAAGAATGTCAGGAGTCTTCCAGTTTTACTTGTATAACTCACTGCATGGTAACCTTTAAAAGAACAATACTTATTCATAGGGTCTTGGAGATAATTGATTCAAATTAAAATATTATATATGAAGCTCATGGTCCCCTTGTTGATTTTTTTGCCTTCTTACAAATGTTATTTCTGTTTATATTTCCCATTGCATGCTGAGGATTAAGTAATTCCTGAGGGTTCTTCTTTTGTAAACATTTGTATGTTATATACTATATCTAGTTTTCAAACAATGTGGGGGTGACAGTTGATTAAAAGGTGTGTCTCTGAGACTTTGGAAAAGAAGGATCATTTAATCCTAAACCATTAGCTAGATCATATATGTTGCATTAAAACCTGAATACTTACTTGGTTTTGCAATAAGGTAAACTTCCATGGACATGCTAAAGCTGGACCATCAGAGGACACTCCCGTACAGATAAGACTAGCTGTAAGAGGGAAGGAAAAATGTGTAGGGACAGCCACATGGGGCATCCAACCTGTGCATCTTCACAGGGTTCCATACTTAAAAGAGTATTATCCTTGATTTAATGATTGGCTGTCACCATCTCAAAGTTCTAAATCATTTTTTAATAAGGGGCCCCAGGTCGGAAGCGGTGGCTCACGCCTGTAATCCCAACACTTTGGGAGGCCGAGGCGGGCGGATCATGACCAACATGGTGAAACCCCATCTCTACTAAAAATAGAAAAATTCTGGCCAACATGGTGAAACCTTGTCTCTACTAAAAATACCAAAATTAGCTGGGCCTGGTGGCGCGCCTGCCTGTAGTCCCAGCTACTCGGGAGGCTGAGGCAGAAGAATTGCTTGAACCCGGGAGGCTGACATTGCAGTGAGCCAAGATCGCGCCACTACACTCCAGCCTGGCGCCGGAGCTAGACTTTTTCTCAAAAAAAAAGGGGGGGTGCCCACATATTATGTAGTCACCCTATATATAAGACTTGCTCCTGCGCTTATCTGTGTTGCTCATAGCTGTGTTCAACTTGGTTCTTGCTCAGCTATTGCTACCCCCAGTTTCCTTCCTGCAGATAAGGGCCAGGTTTGGGCTGCTTATTATGGCAACAGCAGAAAAGCCATGAGCAAACATATTTTAGGACTGGGGAATGTGGAGGTAGGATAGGAAGGAAGACCTAAATTGGCAGAAAAAGTCCATCTAAATGGTAAATCATTAATATCACTCTACTTTTATTCAATTTATATAACTTTTGCTGACAATGCTCCTCTAAATTTCTAGCAATTCTCATCCTTCTGTTCCCTCGGACATACCTATGATGGAGGCAACTCAACTATTGAGGAAAATAGTCTCAGGGCTCCCTATGCACTAAAACTAAAATTGATCATGATTGATACTGAATCTGCTGTTTCCGATATTCTCTCTAAAAATTAAAAAGTGTTATTTTTCAAAATAAGGTTAAACACCCACAGTGGCAACATTTTGATAAGGCAACATGTAAACGTTTGTTTACATGTTATGTTGTGTTTGTGGGTTTTTTTGCTACAAATTTGCAGTTTACCAGGATTGCTGTGTAGGGCTGTGCAGTAAATACCACGCTCAAAAAAGTTCAGAGGTGACCAACGACTAGTCTGTGACTGGCCTCTAATCTGATCCTACCCTCTTTGTGATAAATTCTACTGAGTTTTTCAACAGAGGAAGTGCTCACGATAAGGAGGATTATCGTTGTGGGGTTTTTTTTTCCTCCCAAGGTGGTCAAAGGGTAGCAGTAGTAATTATAATAACAAAGTGTTATTCTCCTACTTATAATAATTAACCACCATATATGAGGCACCGTGCTAATACTTGATATGCCCCATCATCCAATGCTTCAACAACCTGAGTAGTTACTGAATTATTCACTATTTATAAAAGAGAAAACTGAGACTGTGAAAAGTGAAGTGAATTGTCCAAGGTTATGTGCCTAGTAAAGAATAGAGCAGAAATTTGAACCCAAGGCCAGAGGAATTCAGCAGCCATACCCTGAAGCACAGTGGTGCCCTTTATTGGGCAGAGAACCCACCACCATCATTAAGAACAGGGAGTTTCGGGCTATGTCATTTCTGTTGGTTGAGTGAATGAAACTAACAAAAAATTATTTAGTGAAAGCGATTCTACTCTATTTTATGTTTTAGCTATTATTCTAAAAAATAACTGCTGCTTTTTGTGCATGATTTTAGCTTTGAAAATTTCCTGTCAGCAAGAAGTCATTTCCCAGGTGGGATATGAGAGGATTCTAAATCATGGGCCTTTGCTGTCGGCTGTCATGAGAAAGGGAAGAATTGAGGAAGTAGGCAGCAGATAAGGCTGGGAAATATAATCTCCTTCTGAGAAAAAAATAATTTTCAGAAACGGCGTCTTGCTACGTTACCCAGGCTGGGGGGCAGTGGCAATCCACTATTCACAGCAACCATCACACTACTGATCAGCACAGGAGTTTAGACCAGTTTCATCTCCACACTGGGCCAGTACCCTACTCCCAGAAGGTTGTCATAAAGAGGCAAAACTTAGTGCACTCAATTGGCATAGATCACTACAACCCAGAAATTGTCTCCAGCAATCCTCCTGCTTCAGCCTACTGAGTAGTTGAGACTATAGGCATGCACCACCATGCCCGGCAGAAAATGGTTTCTTATTGACCTTAAAGCATCATCAAACTGATCACAAATGTGTGAAATTTAAAATATAATGTTTAAGAACAGTCCAAACACTGAACTTTCTTTGTGTTTAATTATCTGGCTGTTTCACTTTCATGGCTGATTTAAGAAAGCACTGAACATGCCTATATGAAAAATCATATAAAATAACATTTTCTGTGGAAACAATAAAAGATATTAAAATACTATGTGATGAAAAGAATGCCTAATTATTATTCAAATGCAATCTGAAATTCTCTAATTTTGTTTTATCCAGACAGAATTCTCTAAGATTCTTTATGGTTTTGCTTTATCTAGAGAAGAATGACAGTAAATATTAAGGAAATTCCCTGAGAGGAAATTCTGATTTCAGAATTTTGCTGTAATTCCATGGTATACTTGGCTGATGAATATGGAGATTAAAGTACAATTGATCTTTGAAAATTATGGGTTTGAACTGCGAGAGTCTACTTATACACACATATTTTCAACTAAATGGGAATCAAAACTTCAGTATTCTTGGGATGCAAAACTCACATATATAAAGGGCTGCCTTTTCCTATATGTGAGTTTCAAAGGGCTAGCTACAGGGCTTGAGTGTACACAGACTTAGGTATACTCCAGGGGCCTTGAACCAATCACCCACGTATCCCAAGGAATGACTGATTGTAATTATAATTTTTCATTCTACTAGTTACTCACCAAGTGAAAACATTGGGGAAGTCAGATATCAATGGCAGAATAGATTTTGTTTCTGTTTATTCCCAGGGGTGCTCCAAAGCACATGCTCTAACCATTGCTAGAGAAAAAAAGAATGTGAGTTCCCATGGAAGATACTACTAGATGGAGCATATTCCATACCTTTACATCCTCTGAAGACAAAGGTAATTCTCAAACAGCAGAATTAATTCCTGAAAAGGCACTCTTCAATTAAAAAAAAAAGAAAAAATAATGTCGTTGAATCTCATATCCCCATAGAAAATTCTAATAAGAGTTATGGTACTGACTCAGTTTTTTAAAAAATTGCAAATAATCTTTCTAAGCTAAATAAAATTTTTAAAGTATTATGAGTATTAAAGGAAGAACAATACAATAATAAAATGAATACTATTTGTGTTTATAATATGCTAGTATGCTATAAAAAGTCTTCATATTTTCTTCTATATGTTACTACCATAATTGGGAAGCATTTGCAACATGGAATTCAGAAAGAGTTCTGCAGAGATTCATGACAGGCATCTTGAGACGTTTTTTTACACCTACTTAAAATCATTTCATGATCTTTGAGAAGCCTATATAGGATATTTGTCTTGATTCCGTTTTCAGTGAAAAATCTATCATTCACAACAATAGGCATTAGAGATAAACTTATTGAACTTTCCATGAGTTTGAGACTATGAGCCCTATCCAGCTGACATCTTAGCTTCAATACGTGTAAGTAGCAAAGCCTTTCATGTGTATAAGGATAAGTAGAACTGCTGTGAATAGAAAACTGTGTGCATAATGACAGACTCACATTTTAAATTTTGATGTTGAAACACTTTTATATTACTTACTACTTAAATGTTATTAGATACAAATTTAGTAACTTTATGACAACTTGAAACATTAGTATGATTAGATCATATAATTGCTGTATTCTCTGGACTCTTAATTTGTCATGATCTATGATGCATACTGATTTCCCAAGAGCCAGGGAAGTTTAAAAGAAGAATAGTTATGAGTCAAGTTTCCCAGATAGGAGTCCCCTTAGGCAGCTTCACCCTTTGACATAATGGCAACACAGGTTGGCCAGGCCAACCTGATCATCCTTTCTGTAACTTAATTCTGTATTATCCATGGCTTCTCCTTATCTGCCATCCTTGGTTTCAGGGTTATGTATTTCTTCTTAATACCAATTAATCTGGTCAGTTTAGGAGCACACTCTTTGCCTATTCATCCAAGCTAGAAACCTCCCTTTTGCCTTACCTGCTACGTATCAATCACTGGGTCCTGTACCCAGATGCCTCCTAAGTATTTCTCTATCAGCCCATTCATCTTCAACCCAGGACAAACATTCCCTGTTTCTAAGCCTTAACATTTCTTGCCCAAACTATTTCAGCCATCTTCCTCTTTCCCAGTCTCCAGTCTTCACTCTCCAGTACTTTCTCCATATCTTTACCAGCATGAACATGGTATACCTTGGTGAATTTGGAAGTATAAATCTAACATGTCTCTTTCATAACTCCCCTTTGCTTTTGAATTCCTTGGTAAGGAAGCTAGTAACCCTTATACACTTATATCACCTCAAATAGCCGGAAGAAGCTGTTGCTCTCAACCTAATGTTTAGTCCCCTTAGCATGCCAAAGGCCCTCCCACTGTCAGGCTGAGAACTGGAATGTCCTCATCTCCCACTATCATCTTTTCACCCTTTGTCTTCTCTGCATGCGTCAGAACACTCAAGACTCAGGTCAGACATCACTTCCTCTGTGATGTATATCTCTGAGTTAGCTGATCCCTTATCTCTGCTCCCTTATTACCTTTGCATATTGCTTTCTTTATCATTGTTCATTTTCTTATCTGTGTAGATTTCTAGAGTGAAGAAACCAAATGAACGTTTCTTAACTATGTCTTGCTCATTATTAGCTTAACTATGCTAGCCTAACAAGTAGCACAATACCTGGAACATTCAACAAGCCCAACAAGCAAACACATATTTGCTGAATAAAACACACATTTGCTGAATGAATTTATGACTCCAGTTGTTGATCCCCAAAGGCAGAAAATGAAATTGGACTCTTACCTCCCACCAACAAAATCAACTCAAAATATGTTAAAGACTTAAACACAAACCCTGTACAACTGCTAGAAAAAGACACAGGGGAAACTCTCCATGACACTGGTCTGGGCAACGATTTGTTAGATATGATACCCAAAGCATAGGCAACAAAACAAAAATAGAAAAATGGGATTGCACCAAACAAAAACGCTTCTGCACAGCCAAGGAAACGTTAACAGAGTAAACAGATAATCCATAGAATGGAAGAAAATATTTACAAAATGCATATCTGATAAGGGACTAATTATCCAAAATATGTAAGGAACTCAACTCAATAGCAAGAAAACCAAAAACCCTGATTTAAAAAATAGGCAAAGGACCTGAACAGACACCTCTCAAAGGAAGACATACAAATGTCCAACAGATATATGAAAAAAAAGCTCAACATCTCTAATCATCAAGGACAACTTATCATAAATTAAAACAATAATGCGATATTACTTCATACCTGTTAGAATGGGTGTTATCAAAAAGATGAAAGATAAGTGATAGCAAGGGTATGAAGAAAGGGAAACCCTGATACAGGTAGACTGTTGGTAGGAATGTAAATTTGTACTCCCATTATGGAACCAGTATATAGGTTCCTTAAACATTACCACATGATCCTGCAATCATACTTCTGGATCTAAAGCCAAAGGAATTGAAATCAGTATGTCTAAGAGATATCTGCACTCTCATGTTCCTGTAGCACAATTCACAATAGTCAAGATACAGAAGCAACCTAAGTGTCTCTTAACAGATGATCAAATTGATAAACAACTTCAGTAAAGTTTCAGGACACAAATCAATGTATAAAAATCAGTAGCACTTCTGTCCACCAATAACGTTCAAGTTCAAAGCCAAATTAAGAATCCCATTTACAATAGCCAAAAAAAAAAAAAAAAAAGAATGATATCTAGGAATGTAGCTTACCAAGGAAGTAAAAGATCTCTGAAAGGAGAATTACAAAACACTGCTGAAAGAAATCAGAGACAATACAAACAAATCACATAACATTCCAAGCTCATGGATAGGAAGAATCAATATTGTTAAAATGACCATACTGCCCAAAGCAATTTACAGATTCACAGATTGAATACTATTCCTATAAAACTGCCAATATAATTTCTCACTGAATTAGAAAAAAAATTCTAAAATTTTTATGGAACCAAAGAAGAGCCCAAATTGCCCAAGCAATTCTAAGCAGAACGAACAGAGCTGGAGACACCACATAACCTGACTTCAAACTATACTAAAAGGCTACAGTAGCCAAAACAACATGGTATTGGTAGAAAGACACATAGACCAATGGAACAGGATAGAGAACCCAGAAATAAAGACACACATCCAAACCACTTGCTGTTCATCAAAGTTGACGATAACAAACAATGAGAAAAGGACTTCCTGTTTAATAAATGGTGCTGGGATAACTGGCTAGCCACATGTAGAAGATTAAAATTGCACCCGTTCCTCTCACCATATGCAAAAATTAACTCAAAATGGATTAAAGACTTAATCAGAAGACAATAAAAATTAAAATCTTATAAGAAAACCTAGGGAATACTATTCTGGATATCAGCCTTAGCAAATAATGAGTGACTGTCCCCAAAAGCAATTGTAACAAACCTAAATTTGACAAATGGGACCTAATTAAAGAGCTTCTGCACAGCAAAAGAAACTATCAACAGAATAAACAGACAACCTACAGAATAGGATAAAATACTTGCAAACTGCACATCTGACAAAGGTCTAATATCTAGAATGTACATGGAAATTAAATCAGCAAGCAAAAAACAAATAACTCCGTTAAAAATGGACAAAGAACATCAATAGACACTTTCAAAAGAAGACATATATCTGGCCAAAAATATGTGGAAAAATGCTTTTCATAACTAATCATTAGAGAAATGCAAATTGAAACTACAGTGAGATACCCTCTCACAACAGTCAGAATGGCTATTACTAAAAAGCAAAGAAAAAAAAAAAAACCAGCAGATGCTGATGAGGTTATGGAAAAAAGGAATTGTTATATACTACTTCTGGAAAGAATCACACTTCAGAGAAGGCAATTAGCTGGACGGAGCAATCTTCCAAGAGGTGGATGGCATATAGAGGTCTATTTCTAATGTGAAAAGGGCTTGAAACATCATGGAAGGGAGGGATGTTGGATGATGTTGGCAATGAAAAGGTAATCCCAGGGGAGGGAGTGCAAAACAATATGCTGAGCATCTGAGAAGGCAGACTCTAGCAGACATCTTGTTCCAACTGCCTCCTTGTATCTTTTTAGGCGTAGATGACATCAGTAGTGAAGTGGGACCTCCAGGTTCCAGAGTACTCCAATGGCCTGCTGTGATTGGTAGCCCATATTGGGAAGATTGGAAATGAAGCAGTTCTTCATAGCGATTTGGGACTCCCTCCAATGTCTTCTACCTTTGATATCTTTAGCCATGAAAAACTAAGAATGATATTTAGAATGATACCCTAAACCCAGAGAAAATGATTAGGAATTGAAGAAAGATTGAATAACATTCTCTTAACAACAAACATTAATGCATCATGGGCTGAGTACTCTGATCAAAGTACTAGGAATTAAATGGTAAATGCAATTTAATTTCTGTCCTTATGAAGCTTACAGGAGGAAGTTGTACAAACAATGTTCCTTATAGTCCTTGGTAACCTAGAAAGGTGGACAAAGACTATTTTTAAAATCACTTTCCAAAGATAAGGCTTGAAATTAAATATTTGAGAATTAACCATTACGTACCCTGAAAATTCAGTTATTAAAATGACCATTCCATTTAAGAAAGTTCAACTATGGATGATGCTTCTTAATGGTAAGCTAAAAAATAGGCAAAAGGATAGATGCCTGAATTAACTGTTATGTCAAGGAAGCAAATCACCATCATTACATGACTGTTGAACAATTAGAATATGTTAACACACCATCATATGGGCTGGTGAATACTTGCATGAGCACATGGGAATTCAAAGTAAGAAGACAGAACTCCCTGCCAGCTTAGAAGACTAAAGAAATGAATGTGGCAGAAGGTATAAACTATATGGTTCTTTCTCCCCCTATAGCCACTCTCATTATCTTAGGAGAGCACACTTTGAAAATTTCCTGCCTACATGGCAGAAGGCCTATCGTAAAAGCGTTCAGAATGAAACTGGAATTTTAAGGGTACTGAAGAAGTAAGAACGCTTTCTTCAGTCATCCTTGATTAATATCAGCTAAACTATATGTTACATAATTGGGAAACTTGTTTGGAAAAATGGCTGTACAAATGCCAACCTTATAGCTACAAATTGGCATTGATGTGAGTAGCTATGAGTCCTGGAGGGGAGTTATGATGAAATTTACCAACCTGGTATAAGTACATTTAAGGTCACAAACATTTCTCTGTAATTCTGAAGAGAATTATTTTCCACTGGCGCATATCCACAAATTCAGCTTGCTTAGACTTTGTGCCTATAACTGATTTATCAAAGACTCTTAGAATATTAGGGCAAAAAGAGAACTTCAAAAACATCTTGTCCCCACCTCCAAACAGACTCAGAAAATAAAGGCCAGGAAAGTTAAATAACTTGCTAAGACCCTGTCATGAGTTAGTGTTGACTTGGTAGAGGGGAAATTTTTAATGTAGAAATAAGTATTTCTTTGGCGCCAATTAAAAACATAAAAGTTGTTATAGTACCTTGAAAAGGAGAGGATAAGGAACAGGGACTATTCAGGCTTGAATGTCTTATTTATTTGTGCTACAAAATCTCAGTTGGAATGCTGTGACATTGGGTATTTTGTTTAATTAAGTGTTCTGGTTGATTAAGTATTTCACCAAAAACGTCTTTTGCTTCAATCCTTCATGCTGAAAAGATTTGCTTCCAGAGGCCAGGGAATTTTCTGGCATTCAAAAGTATATATTGTATTCAAACAAATCATTTTCTTATGTCTGAAGCTAGAAACTATATTTTTTGTGTGCTGCCATGCCCTTTTAATACTTTTCCTCATCTTGTGACTACTTTCTCATCACAGGAATCAGTATACAGATAAGGTCCTGGGATTCCCTATCCAGAGGTAACCTTGCCACAGGAACTTATGTTCCATCAGTGGTTCCCAAAATTTAAAAACCTAAGTATCTGGGCATCAGAATTCATGTGTAAAATACATGGCCCAAACCTTGTAGTGTAGTCAGGTCTTGTATTTAGCATTTAGAAAACAGCTTTAATTTCTCCCTTTTTCTTCCAATGAATATACAGAGCATGCAGCATTGTTTTATTGTGTACCTTTTAAATTAATTTTATTTTTTATTCTCAAGGTATCAGTTGGAACAAAAGTCAATAAAATTAATGAAGGTTAAAGTTGTAATAGTAATTACATTCTTTAATATTTACTCATTCCAGGGTAATTTTCAATTTAGCAGTTAATCTGTAAAAGGTAAACTTTTAACTCTAAGAAATAAACGTCTAAGTTAGAATTTTAGGTACCAGAAGGAACCTAATTTTACAACTGGCAGAAGGCTTGACAGTTGGAAGAAGGAAGAATTATAACCCACAGCCTAGTCTTCTCTTCATTCCAGCTCTGACTTTGGCAATCCTTGAATGATCATTCTAAATGATAGTGTTCACCAACAGTTTTATGTACTTGTTTATTTCCATCATTATGGAAGGGGTTTAAGTTCATTTTTAAAGATTCATAAAATTTAAATGTTATTTAGAAGAAAATGAATATAACTGGAGCCAAGGGTAAGACAAACAGAGGCAAAAAATGCCAAGTGTTATGATTCTTAAATCCATTCATTCATTCACTCATCAGTAATAAGTACTCACTACTGGTCTGGCACCCAGTTGGATGGCTATGCAATGACAGAATCCCACTAGCTGTGTACTTCAGATGTCCATTCTGATTGATTGGTGTCTATGCCTTACTATTAATTTAATATTTTGAATATTACTCCCACTGATGGGAGTAGAACAGAGAGAAATCAAACATGGACCATTCCTTCTTGGGCTTTTAGTCTTTCACAGACAGGTAAGTTCAAACAACTCCGAGACGGTGTGGCAAAATAAAACATAATGCAATAAGGAAACAAAAAATAAGACAACAAGAAAACAACAAAAACCCAGTATGAGTCAGAGAAATGGGCAGAGACCATGTTGTAATGAGCCTGATTATGTTTATGGGAAAGTTTGCACTTGACCCTTAATGAATTTTATGCACGAAAATAAAATAAATTGTGTTAGAAAGATGCCAGTTAGAAAGATCCCTCTTTTTGAAGCAATTGTGAATGGGAGTTTGTTCCTGATTTGGTTCTTGGCTTGACTGCTGTTAGTGTGTGTATAGGAATGCCGGTGATTTTTGCACATTGATTTTTGTATCCTGAGACTTTGCTGAAGTTGTTTATCAGCTGAAGAAGCTTTTGGGCTGAGCCTATGGGATTTTCTAGATATAGAATCATGTCATCTGCAAGCAGGGATAGTTTGACTTCCTCTCTTCCTATTTGGTGCCTTTTGTTTCTTTCTCTTGCCCAATACTTCCATTAATATGTTGAATAGGAGTGGTGAGAGAGGGCATCCTTGTCCTGTGCCAGTTTTCAAGGGGAATGCTTCTAGAGAGATCATGCCTTTTGCAGAGACATGGATGGAGCTGGAGCCCATTTTCCTCAGTAAACTAACACAGGAACACAAAACCAAATACCACACACTCTCTCTTACAAGTGAGAGCTAAATGATGAGAACACATGGACACATAGAGGGGAGCAACACACACTGGAGCATTTCAGAGAGTGGAAGATAGAAGGAGGGAGAGGAAAAATAACTACTGGGTACTAGGTTTAATACCTGGGTGAGAAATAATCTGTACCACAAATCCCCATGACACCCATATACGTATGTAACAAACCTGCACTAGTACCCCTGAACTTAAAAGTGGAAAAAAAAAAAAAAGAAAGAAAAGAAAGATCCCTCTGGCTGAAGCAGGGAACATCTCCTGCTGACCCCACCTCGTCAAATTCCACCAGTCAAGACCTTGCTCAGAACTCCTCTCTACTCTGAGGCCAGTTCTGAAAAGCGGTGGTTAATTCTGTGGTTTCTGGAGTTAGAATACCTGGATGCAAATCCTGACTTATAATGAGTCAAGAAATACAAACTTCTCTGTACCTGGATTTCTACACCTGTAAAATGGGATTGAGAACCTACCTCCTAGGTAGGTGTGAGAAATAAGAAATAATGCAAGTAAATAATACAGGTAAAATGTTTAGAACCTTGTCTAGCACATATGAACACTCACTGGGAGCTTTATATATAATCTTTCTCATCTTATGACAACCCTTTAAGGGAAAGGTCCTTATCGTCACTTTATCATAATCGTTCATCCTGCCTTTCATAGTGCCAGACACAAAAAAGTTTTAGATTTGGTTAAACCTGTTTTTGGCAATTACTCTTTCTCCCTGTTCTTATTTTGTAACCAACAATAAGTTTGACTTTTGACTTTCTTTTTTTGCCAGCATGGATTTGAAAGTTTCAGTCACAAAAATGTGGTTTGTGTTAACTTCCTAGACTGAGTCCAAATACGTTCTCTCCTGAGAGACAGAGCTTCTCCCTTGTGGTAGAAAAATTAAATGTTAGCACCTCCTATGTGTCTAACAGTGGAAATAAGACGAGCTGCATGCTGCCTGCCATAACGTATTTCAGAAGACTAGAGAAGAAGGGAGCACTGCTGAGATCCACCAGCATGTTGGCCTGCTTTGACCTTAAGTTTCATGCAAATGCTGCAGAAAGGAAGGAAAACCATGACCTGGTTAAGCAAAGACCTGCCACGCTCAAAGTGACATTGAAGTAAATATTTCAGCAGAAAAAAATAGGGAGATTATTTGTCTATGAAACTTGGAAAACACCTACGGGAAAAGGACTAGTAGTTTCTGTATTTTTCTTTATTTCCCAAAGTCAAAATAGAGCTGTGGGCAGGTGTCATATACTTCACAAAAGGCTTTATGGGAACCAGTTTGCCTTATGTCACTGTGGCTGGACATGAAGAATTTGTAAAAACCTTTTACTAGGCATTTTAGGAAACAAAATAATTGTTATTACCCCCTTTTTCTCCATGTGACAAGCGGCATGTAGTGACTAAATGCTTAAAGAAAAGGTGCTCCATTTGGGATGCTACTGTAGAGGGGCCCAAACCAGCTGGTGCCTTTCATAGTTTGCTCCTACCCGGGGATAAAATCATAGCACTTCAGAAATCTTTCCAAACCTTGCCTCCAATAAAAAACCAGAACCTTCTCATTCTGTTTAGCTTTCTGTGCTTTCAGGCCTGCTGTGCCCTATAGATTTTCACCTCTCTAACTAGTCCTTTTGGTTTGAAGCTTTTCCACTCTTTCTCTTTCTACTTCATTTTTGTCTTGGCTGCTTTTTGGGGGATCCTTTTTGTTTCCTTTCTTTTTGAGTGAAGTTCTTAACAATTAGTCTAAATGAACGTTAGCCTCATTTCCACTCTGTTGTCTAGTTCAGGGTCATGGAATTTTAGTCCGATTTGGTGTGCCGGACCCAGATTTAGGATGGAAGAAAAACCTAAACTCAATAATAAATAATTTCTCTTTGATAGCCTTTGAGGCCCCTGGAAATCAGGTCTTGGTTCCTATTGTAGCAGATGCTGAGACTCACTTTCAACGTCCTCTTTTCCCAAATCCACAATAAATGTTTCTTCTGCAATGATAGTTTGCTCATCTTTGCACTATAACAAGAACCAGTCTGGTTCCCTGAGGAGATTATTCAGACAGTAACAACCTCAGATTTTAAGGAGATTCAATGTCACACTCTTTACCTTATCCACTCAGGCTGTAAATAGAAGGCAGTGTGCTCAGTTTAAATATTTGGGCTCTGCAGGCAGACAAATGCCCATTATATCTCAGCTCTTGCATGGAGAACTTGAACAAGGTATTTTTAAAATAGAGTTTTAAAAATTTAAAGATTTATTACACACATACAAGACATACAATGCTTATGGAAATTTTACAGAGTAAACACCCCTATGCAACCAGCACACAGATCAAGAAAGAGGAGATAGCTCTCCAGCAGGTCTCCTTGTGCCACTACCTCCAGTAACTACCCTGGGTGGGGAGGGGGTCAGGACCCCACATTATCCTAACATCAAATGCCTTAGATATTTTGACACCGTATTGACCTTCATAAGCCTCAGTTCTTCACATGTAAAATCAGGAACATAAGAATACCAATTTCAAAGAATGTAGTAATTAAATGAGATAGCCAATATAACATGCTTTGAACCATATTAGATATTTTAATAAACCCTTAATAGTGTTCTTATAATTTATTATTTGCCTACTCATTTCGGATTGGTCTATCACCTGCTAGCCAAACTCACAGAGCAGGCTCTATCTCTTTCCAAGAACTGAACCCTTTTGTGTGTGTGTGTATGCAACATTTTAGATTTTGAATTTGGCCAGGAAAGTTAGAGTTGTGGCAATCTGTGGAGAAAAAAAAAGAAGTGAACAGACACAAAAACAGAGTGGAGATACATCTCAGAGAAACACTGGAAATTTACTTTCTCTAAGACAACTTTGTTTTTACTTTTAGATTTAAGGGATATGTGTTCAGGTTTGTTACATGGATGCTGAAGTTTGGGCTTCTATTGAACCCATCACTCAGAGAATGAACACAGTACCCAATAGGTAGTTTTCCAACATTTCCCTGCTTCCCCTTTCTCTCCTTTTAGAGTTCCCAGTGCTTATTGTTTCCATCTTTATGTCCATGTGTACCCCCTGTTTACTTCCCACTTGGAAATAAAAACATGAGGTATTTGGTTTTTTGTTGTTTCTGTGTTAATTCACTTAGGATAACAGACTCCAGCTGTATCCAGGTTGCTACAAAGGGCATTATTTTCATTTTCTATAGCTGTGTAGTAATCCATGGTTATATGTACCACATTTTCTTTATCCAATCCACTACTGATGGGCTGAGCAGACTCCACGTCTTTGCTATTGTGAATAATGGGGTCATAAACCTACAAGTGCGAGTGTATTTTTGGTAGAACAATTATTTTCCATTGGGTATATACCCACTATTGGGATTGAATGGCAGTTGGAGTTCTTTGGGAAATCTCCACACTGCTTTCATGAAGCTGAATTCATTGGCATTCTTACCCACAGTTTATGAGCATTCCCTTTTGTCTGCAGCCTCAACAAACATGTAATTTTTTGGATTTTTAATAATAACCATTCTGACTAATGTGAGACAGTGTCTCATTGTGGTTTTGATTTGCATTTCTCTGATCATTAGTGATGTTGAGGATTTTTTTGAAATGTTTGCTGGCTGCTTGTACGTCTTCTTTGGAGAAGTGTCTGTTCATGTCCTTTGCCCACTTTTTAATAGGGTTATTTGATTTTCTTCTTGTTGATTCTGAAACAGTTTTGATTGGCAGTTTGAGTGGGAACAAAGGAGTTTTGCTAGTAAGAAGTGAGAGCAGAGTGTTAAATGTTAGGTTTCCAAAATCAGTGACACTGAATTCAAGTTGAGCAGCCATGGAAACCACAGTTGTGAAAAGTTCTGATACTGATTGGGAATAGACAGGGAGTAAGGGCACAGGAACTTCGGTGGGCCCTTGGTATATCAATTTATTTGTAGGAAAAGAGTATGTTTGAAGAACTTCTTTTGAGGGCTTAGCTCCATGTTTTTTTTGAAGGTAATATCAATTTATAGTTATAGATTAGCCTCTACTAGGCTCTACCTTGACCTCTGGCCATCCGGAAATTTCTTGCATCTTACCTCTTTATCTTCCAGACATTGCTTCGTCTCTTTATTCTAGTTTAGTTGCCTCTCTTTCCTTCCCAAGTTGTACACCATTCCCCATTCACCTCACTGCCCCACAGAACAGAGGGAGAAATTTCCTGGCCCCAAAGCATTTTGCTATACAAAGTTCTTAATCTCCCGATTTTGTAAAGTGCCCTAACAGAATGAAGGGCATTGTTTCAACTTTTGCACCAAGGTCATTTATTCCTTTTGAGAACCCAGGGCGATTTTAGAGAAACCATATTTGGTGTACTCTTTTTTTCATATATCTTTTCCTGGGTTCGGGAATTGATTTGATTAAAATTTGAGATGTAGCGTAGGCTGATGTGAAAACGCACAATACAATTAAGAAGTACTCAATGAAGGATCATCTCTTCACGTTTTTCGTTTGTTGGACTCTAAACTCCATCATTCAAAAAAGTATGCAAAGAGCACAGGATTAGGAGTCGAACATAACTGGGTTTGAAACCTGTATCTGCACTGACTAGTTCCATGATCTGGAGCAAATTTTATAACATCTGAGTCTTAATCTCCTCTTTTATAAAATAGTGTTAATAATACTCATAGCGTAATGTGAAGGTAAGTGAAATTATTTACCTAGAGCATCTTGCTCAACACCTGGCACAGAGTGGAAAACAAATACAATAGATCTTATTAACAATCTTAACAAATGGCTCTGTGTTCAAATTTGGTTATATTGTCATTAATGTTCCTTTGTGTAGAATAATAATAAGAGCAAATATTTATTGAGCCCTTTCAATGTGTTAGACACTACTCAAAACGCTATCTTATTTCAACTTCACAATTACTCATGGAGCTTGGTGTTACTGAAATCTCAAGTTATACAGATAATAAAGCTGAAATTAAGTATTTGCTCAAGTCTTACAGGATTAAGGGATGGAATGATCTTTGAACAAAGAGTTTGACTGCAGAACCCATGATCTTAACTACATATCTACACACCATGTTGCTCTTCCACTTGTTCTGCTTACAGAATCAACTTTAGAACTTGTCCAGTACACCTGTAACTGTTTTTTAATAAATAATATACATATGGTTTTACAGTATGCTTGGTTTCAAGGTTTTGAGCCTGGGCATACTTTCCAAACATGTACATTGGTTGTGTGAAAAGGGTACTTGAGGTTAAATGATTCACATTTAATTTCATTTATATTTTCCTAAAGCTTCATGCTTATTCTTTTGAATTACAAATACCTGACACTTCAAACTGCTTGCCTAATGCCAATCTTTCATGTGATAAGCACAGTCCTTTAGCAGGGTCTGTGGTAAAGACTGTCTTCCATAATAGCAACACTATAGGATCAAAATTACGATATTTGAGAAAAAGATTAAATATCATGTTGATCAATTCAGGTCCAATTAAAATTGTGGTTCACGATTATTGCATATAAAATTTTAAAACAATGCTAACAGGAGTTTTCGTATATATGGATGGGAACCTGGAAAGAGGGAAAATGTCCTCCACATATATTTGTTATTAGATATTCAAATATTAGACGTATTATCAATAAAGCAATTCTTATATAGGCAGATATTCTATGATTAACAAAAATGACTATATTATTCACTTGCTTATCTTATAGTCTCTTGTCTCGTCTCTATTTTTTCTATTACTAAAACTCTCCACATTAATTATCATATCTCTGAATCATTTCTTCAAATATGGTGCTATCTAGTAGCCTCTCCTTCTCAAGCCTCACCTCTGTTGGTTTCTATGACATTCAACTTTTTCTTGTTGAAATATTGATGAAGACCAGAGACAGTGCAGTTATGTAAAACAAAGGATAGCAAGCCTTTAATCCTTCCCTAAATATTTGAACAATATAAACAAGATATATGCATAGAAGTGTGTGGTACAGTGAATCTCAGAAGCAAGTACAAGGTCAAAAGCATACACATCCCTCAGAGTGGGGGATGTTTTCCTCTGTGAAGGGGAATTGCACAGAGAGCTTCACAGGAAAGATGGCCTTTGAGCTGTGTACTGATGGATACATACAACCTTGCCGTTTATACCAAGTAGAGAAGAACCATTCTCGGCAGAAGGAGCAGCATGAGCACACCCGTAAAGGCATGAAACAATATACCATGTTTAGGCACATAAAAGTGGTTTCCTATTTCTAGGTGATAAAGCAAAATGGAGAGAGCTCCAGAATCTCAAGCTAAAGAGGTGCTTAAAATCTATATTAAGAGTTAATATTTATGCTTTTAAATATCAACAAATTATTCACTCATTTGTTCATGCATGCATGCATGAATTCAAAGATTTTGTGAATATTTACTATGTATCTGTCTCTGCGAGAGGTCCTTTGGCTTTCCTGGGAGACACTGGAAGAACTGTTTGGGGCTACACATAAAATACACTAACACTAACAATAGGTGATGAGCTAAAAAAATAAAAAATCACAAAAAAATCTCTTTTATATAGAAAACCCTAAAGACTTCACCAAAAAAAACTGCTAGAATAAACAATTTAGCAAAGTTATAAGATAAAAAATTAGCACACAGAAATCCATTGTGTTTCTATACACTAACAATGAACAATCTGAAAAGTAGATTATGAAAAGTAAAAGAAAACAATTCCATTTGCAATAGCATCAATAGCATAAAAAGAAAAAGAAAAAAGAAAGAAACTTAGCCAAGAAGGTAAAAGACTTGTATAAAGAAAACTACAAAACATTGGTGACAGCAATTAAAGAAGGCATACACAAATGGAAAGACACTCTGTGTTTATGGATTAAAAGACTTAATATTATTAAAGCATCTATACTACCCAAAGTGACCTACAGATTCAATGAATTCCCTATTACAATTCCAATGACATTAATTTTTTTAAATCCTAAAATTTGTATGGAATCCCATGGGACTCTGAATAGCCAAAACCATCTTGAAAGAGAAAAGCAGAGCTGGAGACCTCACACATCTTGATTTCAAAACCTATTATGCAGCTATAGTAATCCAAACAGTGTTATTGGCATAAAAAAAGACATATAGAGCAACAGAGCAAAATAGAAAACCCAGAGATAACCCTCACATATATGGTAAAGTGATCTTTCACAAAGATGTGAAGGTTACACATAAGGGAAAAGATAGTCTCTTCAACAAATGATGTTGAGAAAACTGAACATTGACCTGCAAAATAATAAAGTTAGCACCTTACGTTAGACAATACACAAAATAACTCAAAATGGATTAGACTTGAAACCATAAACTCCTGAAGGAAAACACATAGAGAAAGCTTCATCATATTGGTTCGGCAACGATTTCTTCAATACAACACCAGAAGCATAGACAAAAATAAATAAATAAATAAAAGCAAAATAGATAAATGGGACTACATTAAACTTTCAAAATTCTATACAGCAAAGGAAACAGTCAACTGAGTAAAAAGACAACATATGCAATGAAAGACTATTTGTGAACGGTGTATCTGATATGGGGTTAATACCCAAAATATATCAAGAGCTCCTACCACTCAATAACAACAAAACAATCTCATTTTAAAATGGAAACAGGACTGAATAGATATTTCTACAAAGATACACAAACGGCCAATAAATATATGAGAAATGTTCGGTATCCTTATAATCATTAGGGAAATGCAAATTGAAACCACAGTGAGATACTACCACATATCAGTTTTTATTTTTAAAGTCAAAACAGGAAATAACAAGTGTTGGTGAGGATACGGAGAAATTAGGACCCTCCTTTGCTGTTGATGGGAATGCAAAATAGTGCAGCCTCTATAACAAGCAATACAGAAATTCCTTTTAAAATTAAAAATATAATTACAATATGATCATGCAAACCCACATTTGGGTATATATCCAAAAGAATTGAAAATAAGATCTCAAGGAAATATTTGTATACTCATGTCCATTGTAGCATTATTCAAAATAGCTAAAATGTGCAAGTAACCTAACTGTCCGTCAATAGAAAGCTGGATATAGAAAATATGATAGATATACACCCAATAGAATATTATTTAGCTTTAAAAAGAAGGAAACGCCATCAGATCCTGCAACACGAGTGAATCTTGAGGACATACTGCTAAGTGTAATAAACCAGTCACAAAAAGACAAATACTACAAGATTCCACTTATACAAGATATCTAAAATAGTCAAATACTTAGAAAGTAGAATAATGGTTGCCAGGACCTTGAGGGAGTGGAAAGACAGGAGCAGTTCAATGGATATAGAGTTTTAGTTTTGCAAGATGAAGAAGTTCTAGAGATCTCTTGCACGACAATGTAAATATAGTTAACACTACTCTACTGTACATTTTAAAATTACTATGATGGTAAATTTTATGTTTTTGACCACAATAAAAATTAAGGGAGTAAGAAATAAAAAAACTTACTTTAGCTTTTGCCCTAGGAATTCTTTTTTTTTTTTTTTTTTTTTTTTTAATTAACTCATGGATTCATCACTCAGCTGAAGCCTTGGAGGAATTCACTTTAAATTGTAAGCAGTTTTCTTTAAATACTATACTTTTATCAAAACTCACCTGGAAAAAAAATGGCTATTTTTTAGAATATCAAATCCAAATTTATGCTGGAATTTACGTTTCTCTGCTAACTAAAGATTTCTCTCAGAATTCATTAATTAGATCAAGATATATTTAATGACCTGCTCTGAGCCAAGTTCTGAATCAAGTTATGAAAATTATACGGTATATACAGATCTTGCCTCATGGATCCTTCAGAGAAGATTCAACGTTCTGTTGTAGGTTTTGTACTGTCAGTGCCAAACACTCAAACTAGATTATACATTTTGTAAATCCAATACACCTGCTACAGTGCTTTCGATGTTAATTTTTTAAAAGCCAATACATAGATGAAGAATAAAAGATACTTCATTCAGATATTTAACTTCCATCAGTTTAAAATTGTGCATTTAAAGACATATATCCAGACCCACAGATTCATGGTGTTGTATATGTGTAAAAATGAGAAAACATTGTATATGATGTATGTATTCTTTTTAGTGGCCCAATAATAAAAATGAAATTCAAGACTTAAAATAATGCCTTCTATATTATGTCTAATGATCATTTCGTTATCTGTAAAATCCTAGCTGGCCTGAATTTAAATAACTCTTGAAATTAGTTGCCCAATCAGCCACTGGGTGATCAGCTTTGTACCCAGAGTGTCCTACTGACCAGCAGTAATTCAGTCATAACCTTAAAATGCATTTACTTGTTTATTTTTGAGGCAGAGTCTTGCTCTGTCACCCAAGTTGGAGTGCAATAGCATGATCTCAGCTTACTACAACCTCTGCCTCCCAGGTTCAAGCAATTTTCCTGCCTCAGCCTACCAGGTAGCTGGGACTACAGGCACCTGCCACCACACCGAGCTAACTTTTTGTATTTTAGTCGAGACAGGGTTTTACTGCATTGGCCAGGCTGGTCTTGAACTCCTGACCTAACCTGATCCACCCGTCTCAGCGTCCCAAAGTACTGGGATTACAGTTGTGAGCCACTGCGCCCAGTCTATTGATTTAATTAGAAAAATAACTTGCCAAATCTTCAGAGGTTTAAAACAAAGACAACACTAGTCACATAAATTGGTTAAAATGCTGTAGTCTTAAAAAATGTGAAAATTTGAACTATGTATTGACGTTTTACTTTGAAATAATAAGGGGTTTTTGTTAAAAAATAAAAAGGCAATCCTGACATTTGCCAGAGAATAGATAAGTTGGGGAGACAATATGCCAGGTGAAAAAAGCCAGACACAGAAAGAAAAATACCACATGACCTCACTTATATATGTATAATCCCAAATATATTTTTAAAAGTTGAGCATATAGACAGAGAACAAAATAGTGGTTAACAACAGGTGGAGATGGGGTGAGGAGGAGAATGTTGAAACGTAAGTGAAAGGTTGTAAAGTAGCGGATAGGTAGGATGAACACATCTGGAGATCTAATGTACAACATGAGGATTATACTTAAATACTGTACTGTACTCAGCATGTTTGATAAAAGGAAATTTTAGGTGATCCTATCACACAAAAAAATGGGTAACTGCGAGATGATAGCTAAGTCAATTTGCTTCACTATAGTAACTTTTTCACTATCTACATGTGTATCTAAACATCTTGTATTAAACGCTAAATATATACATTTTTTTTAAACACTTCAAAATCTGCAACACTAAGTTTGCAAGGGATTTAAAGTTAGGAGGATAGATCTAATTTCAAATTTTACATGGACTCATTGTAGGACAAAAGTATATCCTGTTTGTCCTATATTCCTTTATATACTTTTTTATATGCCTTTCCTATATATGCCCTTTTATCTCCTGGTGAAGATAAGGAGTACCAATTGCCAAATTATTTTATCCAGTAGTCCTTCATAAATATTGGTTACCTTCACAGTGAAGGTTTCCTGGTACCAATTTCACATTCACCAGTTTGTTAAAAACTAGCTCTTAATAAAATAGATTTTATTTTCCCATTAAGAAATCTCCCCTAAAAAAAAAGTTTAGGATATTTCTGATGGAAAAGATTGGTGAAACTTATTTACTGCAGAAATAGAGCTAGAAAGAAATAAGAAATTTCGATATAAAAGTTATTAGTATTCAATTATATTATTTCTGATATTCTCTCTTATCCTAAATAGGAAGAAGCTGTGCTCAAGAAAACTGCTTTTTAAATGACCAAACTTTGAAATGTGTCTTCAGATAGAAATCAGCTGGACTACAAATCAGTGTTATTTTTGACTTAATATTTTGTATTCTAGCCTTTCTTTGTTAATAAGTGTTGTTTAGAAAACTGATCAGTATTAACTTAGCTGAATAAAAATGAAATTACAATATAGTTCCCTATTCTATAACTAAAGTTATTTTACTAGAAGAACCTATTTATTGATCTTCATGTTCAAAAATATTTTTAAAAGCATAGAAATATGCTATCCTGATTTTTTTGGAAAAGGTTTATTAGACATTCAATTTTATGAAGAAACTGATGTGAAAATTTTCCAAGTTTTGATTCACTGTAATTTTGACTAATTGTTCACCTGCTGAGAAGATGTGAAAATCTCCAGCTTTATTAATCTCAGGATTGGTGTGAATTAATATGCTTGTGTTCATATGGTTCTACATTCTACAATCTGATTTTTTAGAGGAATATATGAGCCATTTGAGATCATAATTTGTTTTCTAGCAAAGAATCACTGACAAATTCCTTTAGTGTCATGAATTAACTTCTAGAAATTATTAAAAACCGCGCTTGCCACCCCGTCCGAAGCCCACAGAGTTTTGCTAAATACAAGAAATTATCAGGACATGTGCAGTGGTCTGGTCAGTTCCCTTTTCCCTCCTCACATGATGGCAGGCAGGGTGCTCCTTATCAGACCTTATGGTGTATCTAGTAAAAGCCAATCAGATGACTTATTTGATGACTCTGTGAGCCTGTCATGTAATAAAATCTATGATTCCTTTTCTCCTATCAGAAAACATGACTGAAACTAATGGCTTTGAGCTAAGGGGAAAACATATTAAACATGTATGAACCTTTTGGAGAAAACTCTGTTTGATCCTGTTGTATCATTAGGACTTGAATTTTCTATCATCTTTGTAAAAGACATGATTTAATGACTTAAAGCCAATCTTAGTATGTCAATAAAATATAGAAGTTTAATAATCAACAACAACAACAAAAAACCCTATTTACTTCTATTTTACCTGGATAAAACAAAGTGTAAAGGTCCCAGGTGATGGTGTTGGTCAGGCCAATCTCAAACTCCTGACCTCCGATGATCCACCCACCTCGGCCTCCCAATGTGCTGGGATTACAGGTGTGAGCCACTGCGCCTGGCCCCCAGTGTTTACTCTAACCCTTAATAACTGGTCACCCTAACACAGGATGTGCAGGCCACAGTTGAGGAGACACGTGAGGGCTTAACTTCTGTGTTCAGAAAATTAGGAGACAAAGATAGAGATAGACCAAGTGTCGTGTGATAACCTCAAAGACCACATCTGACAAATGAGGCCCCTTTTTATAGATTTTGCTTTTCTTTAAAAGTATAAATCCTTTTTTTTTTTAAAGTATAAGGAAAGAAATCTAGGAAGAAATCTACCATTAACCTTTCAGTTTTCCCCCCAATTCCAATCCTAGCAAAGCCAATTCACAGTGAGGCCGAAAAGTTAAGAAATTTTGTCTTCTGTCTTATTCTCTCGTTTTTGCAGCATCTTCTTCTCTCTGGTACAGTTCTTTAATATACCGTGGCTGCTTCACCTCCCTACCCCAATACAGAGTAGTTAAAACAGAGGAGTTAAAAGCCACACTTTATGTTTCTGACTGAAAAACTGACTATAATCTACTGAAGTTCAGCATTAATATATTATCTCAAACATTAGTTTTATTTTCAATAGGGTGGGGGTTTTTTCCTTTGTTTTTAATAGCTGGTAATCAATTTATTAAAATAATTGACTTAAGCATCTGCAATGGTGACTTCCACCTCAACTCACGGCTCAATACTGATGGAAATAATCTGCTTAACAATCTCAGGACTGCGAAGGTCAACAAGTCGCTTGTGGATTCTCATCTGGAAATGATCCCATGTCTTAGAACCTTCACCACAAGATTTTCTTGCAGTGATTCTCAAAGTCCTGGTAGGCATTTGAACCGGATCTTTCACTTTGAGATTGTTTTCCTTTGCTACTCTGATCAAGTCCGCACACACCTTCTCCAGGGATTTTACGTTGCGCCTCATAAGAGTGATTTGAATTCAGTGAACTACCACCTTCCGCTCCACGGGTGGTTTTCCGGTATCCTGAAAAGCCGTGGCTGCTGCGCGGCTTCCTGAACAACTTGTTCCTCGGTGACAGCCAACAGCGGTGAGTCAGGAGCAGGAGTCTGCCGATCCGCGATCCGCGATCTGCGCAACTATGACCCCGTCTTCCTCAGAGAGCAAGGGTTGTTTTTTTTACTTTTTCCTAATTGCTTAAAAATACGAACCTTACCCGTAAGAATGGGAAGCGCGAAGAGCCATGAGTCAGTCAAACATAGCTCACCGGAGGCCAGTCCAACCAAATCAGATGTTGGACCTACACTCTGAGAAATTGCGTGGAGAAAGCCATGACCTATTTTTGCTATTTTGTCGGAACTTGAAAGTTTTTTCTTTTTTTAAATCAAAGTACTAAAGAACTCCGAAAATACACAATAATGATAAAACAATTACACATCTATTATCAGGAAGCATAAAAATCATACAAATAATAGAATCCGGAGAGCATCATTTGTTGTAAGTATTCCTTTTACAGGTAAACGTCAGTTCCTGCAACATTAGACCATTGTAGTTTAGAAATGAGTAATCTAATTTATTGGCCATGGCAGAGATTCAGCTCTTTGAAAAGCATAGTCATTTTTAACCTTCTCATTGTTTATTGTTATGCATCTGACAATGGGATTTAATGTTTAGATATTTAAGCCTTTTCCTTATGCAATAATATCCCAAAGGCAGTCATTTCCCATGGTATTTGGAATCCCAAATCTTAATTCTTTTCGGGAACAATGGAAATAAACAACCAATTGTAGGTTTTTCCCTATTTCCTTATTAAATAAAACCTTTTCACTTTTGCAGGCCTGCACTCTCTCTGTGAATGCTGGCTTAATTACCCATTAGTCGTCTTTCTAATTTTAATTAAACATCCTTAAAGTGGTGGCAAAGGGCATTTTTAATGTTTGTTAGCTCTATTACTCTAGAGAGAAAAGAAGATTTAATTTACTGCTTTAAATTCAACACACACACATACTTCTAATTGGGTAACACTAGGCTTTGAAGTACTTAAATCGAAAAGTAATTTCAAAATAAGCACTCCTTTACTCTTTGGACTATTTGAAAATAAGCTGCCAGCATGACTGCCAAATGTCCCCTCAGGTCCACATCTACATAAAAATATTTACCAAACCATTGAGTCCACATCTCTATGAGGACAACAAGTCATTTCTGATATGAGCTCTAGGGGCTTAATGGCAGATAATTAGCTCTCAGCTGTCAATCCAATATAGTTTGCTTATTCTGTCTTTGGAGACAACCTAAATGATCTTATATTGTTGGAAATCTGTATTGATAAATAAATTTCAGATGTCCTCTTTTTTCTTGGTGTTGTCATGGTTATTTATATTCCCAAATGAATTGCTGCAAATATACATTAGAATTTTAGTAATACATAAAATTACAGTATGTACATCTCTACGTACTGTAGAGAGGTTGAGGTTAATTTTTAAACTGAATCTAGCAATGTGTGAATTTTCAAAATAGGTTTAATGTTTTACAGGATCATTTGTTTAACTGCTAAGTTCATTTTTATTAGCGTTTGCTTGATATTCTATCTTGAGAGGGAATTATTTTAATGACAAATTATAGTAAATCAACAAATAGTTAATTTTTTTAGTATCAGGAGTTCCTCTTTAACATATTTTTATTGATTAATAATTAAGCCTATCAAATAGCTATTTGTTAAATGAGGCTACAAGAACTCACGGATCCCATTTCTGAGTAGAATATGTCCATTTCACATTGACCTGCTTTCTTGTTCTCAAAAATCTTTTTTGCCCAACTTTGCTTAGAAGGTTGCTTTTTATCACAAGCTATACTTAGGTTGTCATATTGAAAGAATATTTAAATGCCATATTTAAACTGACAAAGTTGGCAAGCCCAGAAAGAAGCAGTAGTGCTAAGAGCAAACAGATGTCTGCATCTGGGTGAGAATTTTTCTCCCTAGATGGAAATAAAATAGATTATAACCCTGAAGTTGCCAGAATTTGACATGGTGAGTCAAAACCTATCAGGAGATAGTGAAATTAATTTATACAACTCAGAAAGTAATTTTTGAATACATGACCAACACATTGGTTTTGACTTTAAATGTCTATTCTGATTACTTTCAGATTGTTTCTGGCACTCTCTAGATAGAAAATTGTTCCAGCTGATCAAACCATTGGCAACTGGGTTAACCCTCTGAATCATACATCTTTGGTGAACTGTTTATGTTCATCTAGTTGGTCACATGCATTCTGATTCTGATTTATTGAGTATTTTTTTTTGGTAAGAGCTCAATACTTTTTAAGAGGCACTGTGTCATTTCTCAAAAGAATTATACTTCATGAACACTAGCACAAGCTTCCCCAGTTATGTGCTTTTGGCATATCCCCAAATTGGACTATGACCACATTTATTTATTTATTTTTAATCAGGAGAAGTACATACCTCATTTCTCCAAAAGCCTCCTTTCCTGAGCTTCTTCAACATCCACAGTCATTCCCTCCTATAGAATATATAGAAATAAGTTTATCATTGCTTCAGCCAACTAAACATTGCAAATATGGTTCCTACTCCTTAGTATTATGTATCCTGAAACAGAAAAGCAAGCATATAGCTTCATAAACATAGCAAGGGAACACTGCCTAAACAACACATGAATAAGTAATATACTTCAAACATTCGCTGTGATTTTTATATTTGGGTTTTCTTTTTTGGTTTAAAATTTGTTTCTCAATGAAAACTAGTCAAATTAAAAAGGAATGAACAAACTCAGGAAAAAATCTTATGGGAGTTTTCTTGTTCACATTCTGCTTTCAGAGGATGCTATAAGTTTCACCCCTGCCTCTGTTCCAGAGGTATTTGGGGAATTAAGGTAAGTTCCATTTAAGTTAATTAAATATTTAGGTGGCTAACTCTATTCGATTATTATGCATAGTTGTTTTATCATCTTTCTCACTTCCTGTCATAAAATGTTTTTCACCATCAAATTCATTCATTCATTTACTCATTCATGCACATCCTTCTGTAAATAATACAAAGAAATATCAGAGAGATACAAATCATTAAAACATCAAGTTGTACCAAAAAGATATGAATGCACACAAAATTAAAGATAAAGTTGTAAGTAAGAAATGCCAAATAAATGGTGCAGACAAAAACAGCCCTGAGAAGGGAGAGAAGTAGCGATGCATTCAGTAAATAAATAAGTCACTCAGGAGCCCACAGAACCAAGTTTTGGCCATCAAATAAAAAGGAGTGAGCAGACAGGAAAATGCAAACTCCAAGTGGGCAACCATCTGAGGCGGGTGGAGGCCAAGTTTCCATCCATGTCTAGGGTGGATACCTACCATACTTGAGACATGAGTATTCACAGAGTACATAATTCTATTTTGGCACTGTGCCAGACATTGGGAAACTAACGCTGAAGAGATATGATCTAGGTCGTCATGGGCTGGCTGACTGTCTAGCAAAGGATACAGGTTTGCTGGCTTAGAAACAAGTCCTTAAATTAAATTTCTAACAGGGAGTTTTATGTGTTCCCTTCATTCATATATTCAACAAATATTTTGTAAAGATCCACTTTGTGCCTGGTGTTGAAATAAAGGGGTGAAAACACAGACAAGATCAGGCAATGTGCTACCCTCTGAGATAGTATATTCTAATGGGGGATGCAGGAGACAGTCAGCAAGTAATTAAGTAAATACATAGTTTGTCATGCTAGATACATTCTATAGTGAAAAACAGAGTAAGATAAAAATATCAGGACAGCTGGGAAGCTAACTTACATGGGAAGGGCACAGGATCCCTCACGGACAAGGTGTTTGAGCAAGTCCTCAAAGTGAGGGAAAAGCCAGCTGGCTCACTCAGGGAATAGCAACTCACTCAAGCGGAAGAAGAACAATGAAGGCTGGGGTGGGAAGGGGCTTGCTCTGAAACAGCAAAGAGGCCAGCCTGGATAGAGGAGAGTAGGCAAGGACAAAAGTGCCAACAGATGGGTCAGAGAGGCTGGATAAGGAAGGAGTCAAGACATCAAACCCATTAAGCGGCACAGCGTGGTGGAGCTAGATAGTCGAGTGTAAAATGCTGACTCCGTTGCTTACCCCCTGCGTACTTTGGACAAGCTGCTTAGGTTCTCTGAACCTCTTTTCTTCTCTGCATAAATTGGAGTAATAATAAGTTTCCTTATGGTTATTATGAGAATGAAATGAAATAATACGTTTTTCTCTAAAACACCTAGAATTGTTCCCACACCAAGTAAGTACTAAATAAATAAATATTAGTAATTGTTAATGATTGCAATAACTGACTGGTCATGAGTTTCTGTCATCGTTTCTGTCATCCCTCAGATTGCATTATATAAAATAACTTTCTCCCCATTTCAGTTTATTTTTCACTAAGCCATCAGATTTCTTTTGCTTAAGCACTGCTATTTATTTATTTATTGTCATTTATTGCTTCTTATAATTTGGTCCACCATACAATTCCAAAAGTATCACTCAGGACTTCGTTAAGTAGGAACATCTATTCCAGCTTGGCTAGTATGTCTGATCACTTACCCTCCAATGTCTTTGTGTCGGACAAAACATAAAATCCTAGGTTTTGATCATCATGCATTTGAAGTTGCCCTCTACCACAACTAATTAGATCCTACCAACATTTCTAGGGTTTGCCCTTTTCTCAAGAGAAACATTCCATCTCTTCTTGCCCTTTTTTCTACTTTTAAACCAATCTCCTGCTGTTGGATATTCATGGTGTTTTCTTATTGTTATTTTAGTTAATGCTTTGTAAAATGCTAATTTAGAACACATCACAATAATTAAGTGAAAACTTTTCAGACTGAAAAGGAGACTTCTGGGAGAGAATATCGGTAGTTCTGGTCAGTAAAATGTTTATACCTATCTTATTAAATGGTTACCCAAAAGCTTTTCATGATACATGCATTTATATTATAGGAAACATGAAAACAAATAATAAACTGTCAAATAACAATCAATCAGTTCTCAGAGGTTTTCCCAGGATGAGGTCACAGTATAATACAAAATGTATTTGCTTCAATAAAAAGAAAAAGCAATTATGTTACATAATTCCCATAGCTTTTTTGTTGTTTTTCTTTTTGGTATTTTTGCAATGTGGCTACAAGAATATTTTTCATCTTGGCATCTCTGGAATCTTTAATGGAAAAATTCTTTTTAAAGAAACCCCCAAAATTTAAACAAAATTTCAAATAGAAATATTGAATTTTTAATCTAAATACAATTCTCAGAGTTTGGAATCTTGTGCTATTTATGGTGCATGTAACATACACACAAGTATGTTCCTAAATCATTTTCAAAATATTCTTATTTCTAATTTGAAAAATAATGTTCTTAAAGTGTGTGTGTGTGTGTGTGTATGTGTCTGTGTATGTGTATGTGTGTGTGTGTGTGTGTGTGTGAGAGTGTGCAGGCTTACTATCAATCTAATAACAAGCTCAGGGAAGGCCAGGCTTTTCTATAGTCCTTACTGGGAACTCTGGCCAAGGAAACATAGGTAAAAACTCCCAACTGCTGCTGGACACACGTGGCTGTCTTTGAAGGTGGGAACATCTATTCCAATGTCTTACCCTCCAATGTGGTTGAAGGAGTTAAGAGGGATTCACAAAGAAAGAAAGATGATATTTCCAAAAGAAAAGAAGAATGCTAGGCAGAAAGTATAAGACAACTAAACGCATTTTTGCCAAACCACATTGCTATTATTATTTGTTTAGAAGACCAGGAAGAAAGAAAAGGCGCAGGTGGGACCTGAACATTTTTTTTTGAGACGAAGTCTTGCTCTGTCACCAGGCTGGAGTGCAGTGGTGCAATCTTGGCTCACTGCAACTGCCACCTCCGGGCTTCAAGTGATTCTCCTGCCTGAGCCTCCCATGTAGCTGAAACTGCAGGCATGCTACACCACACACAGCTAATTTTTGTATTTCTAGTAGAGACAGGGTTTTACCATGTTGGCCACGATGGTCTCGATCTCTTGACCTCATGGTCTGCCTGCCTCATCCTCACAAACTGCTGGGATTACAGGCATGAGCCACTGTACCCGGCCAGTATCTGAACATTATTAATGCTGCAACCTCTCACACAGTATGGGCTGGCCACAACCTGAATTTTTGTCCAATAGGCCTACTGGGAAATTTGATCCTCTGTAACACATAAGACAAAAAAATATGATTTATTTTAATATTAACTTCTGAAATATATATATGTATATATATATTTCTAACTTAACTATAAAAAATAATTCATGGACATAGAGGAACTTTCTGACTGTATAAAATAATAAATACAATAAAAAGTGTGTCACTTGCCCTTTCCAGGCCTCAGTTTCCCTTCCTAGAAGAAACAGCATACCAGTTTTCGATGTATCTTTCCAGAAATATTTTTTGGATATATTGCATAGAAAAGCTTATAAAGGACTTTACATAAATGTGTATGTGTATGTGTATGTGTGTGTGTATATGTGTGTCGAGGAGTGTGTACGTAGATTCCTATTTTTACCCAAAAGGGAACATAGCATTTATACAGCTATGTAATTTTACTGGTAGGTGGTATTCTGTTGTTCGGATAAATCACAATTAATTTTACCAATCCTATACTGATAAACATCTAGCTTGCTTTTTCTGTTACAACAGTATTGCAATGAACATCATGTCTTCATGTCCTTGCAGATATATGTGCATGATAAATTTCTAGAATTACTGACTCAAATCTATGCTTCGTAACTTTATCTGTATAAGAATGCCAGTTTCCACACAGACTTCTCAAAACAGTGTATTATCTATCAATTTTTCTTCACCTTGTCAACCAGTCAAACATATTTTGTAACTGTGTGGCTCTATTTATTGACCTTTATAATAACTGTAATTAGTAATATCCTCTCAGGAGTGCAATGACTACTTCTATGGCACAAAGCCCTCCTCCTGTGAACGTAAACTTTTTCTCCCACCTATAAAGCGAAAAATTTGTCTCATTCATCAGAGTATAATTCTCATTTATGAGGCGCAAAGTACAAGAACACGGCATAGCACTTACACTGTGGTATAGATCAGTTGCATATGTTAATACACCTGACACCCCAGTCAAAGCAAGAAATGCTTCTTGGATGGACTCTCTGCCTTTAGGAATTGATTAGCCCTCCTAGTTGACCTAGAGTTCAAAGTGGCAGGCCTGTACTTAGAGTGAGCTTTGTCTCTCAGATGTGATTCGGGGAAATTTACATTTTCTCATTTCAAATGGCAAACTCTGCTATTACATACTTTGTAATTTCAAAGAGTATCTGTCACCACACAAAGACAAATATATTTCTTTTTTAAAAAAAAAACAACAACATCTGGTACTCTTTTAAATAAGCCTCAGGCTAGCTCTGTGAAACGAATGAAAAATGTGCTATAGATTGAGTGTTATTTCATGTTGCTTTTCATTTGATCAGTAAGTGTGGAATGTTGGCACCTCAAAGAGTCAGCCCTCTACAAAAGCTCAGAGAAGCTTAGATGATCTTTTTATATCTTTTAGTATGTATTTGTTAATATAATAAATAGTGAAATAAATTTAGGTCATATTAGTCCTCTAAAAAATAAATTATTTGTTGGGATAACATTTGTTAGGGGTGGAGGTTTTAAAGGTTGGTGACTTTAATTTTTTCTCTGTCATGGTTTATTTTAAATGACTAAGTCTATTTTTCCATGAGAAAATTCCTCATCCAACAATTGTCAATATTGACTCATATTAGGGCTCTCACAGTTTTTGCCATCTCACATACATTTTAAAAATTAAATAACACATGGGGACAATTCCAAAATATATGATGAATTGGAGGAATATTGATTACCGCTCAAGGCACAAGTCAGGAACTCACTCTTTTTTCCCTTTCCCCTAAAGCTGTGCAAGTCCTTAGCAGGATGGAAAATCCTAAAGCATTTATCCTATAGCCCTGGTCCTAGATTTTATTTTGTTCCTACTATCTAGTTTTGGGAGACTATCCAAATTCCTACTTCTTATACAGGAAGGCACTAGCTATACATGTTCCTGGGTGAGCAGAGGTACTGGGTTAGGGAGGAAGGGAGCATCCCAGTAAAACAGGAATCATACAGGGTAGTCGCAGGAGAATAAAACATTCCAGGCAGTTTCACATGACTAAAGGCCATGGGCTGATAAGATCCTGAAAAACGGGGTGTGGGCCAAGCCCACTAAGAATGACTGCCCTCAATATGGTGCCAGATTTGACCTAGGTTTCACTTAGGGCTTCATATGCTCATCAACACACTGAATCACACACCAACAGCACCATGACATTTCCAGGAACATCCATATTAGGTATAAAAATGGGTGGCACCAAAGCTCCAAGCACTCTCCACGTTTTTACAGGAATTATTCCACCCCTCGTTAAAGAAATTCATAAAGGTAGAACCCCCAAACCCCTTTGTGCTCAACTCTCTCAAGTACGCCCACGTTCCCTTTTCCTGAGTGTGTGCTTTCCACTTTGCAATAAATCTCCATACTTTCACTATGTTCTGACTCATCTTTAAATTCCTTCTCACAATGGTGTCAAGAGCCTGGACACTGGCTGTGGGTGGAGTTCCCACCACCAGCATTAGGGGACCTACCCCAACCCACTGGTATCACCAGCTCCAGAAATTCTCTGCTTTAGTCTAGTGTAGGATAGATGTGAGCAGCTTCCTTTTTGAGATTGTCTTTCTGGAGTAAGGTAGTCATTGAAAAACATTCTTTGTTGCTTTTCCCAGTCTTAGGAGCTAGGAAGAGAGCACCTTGCCTATGCCTCAAAGATCCACTCTGTCACTCCCACACCTGGCCCTGGTTTACCTTCTGATTTGGAGCTGAAGCTTTTTCAGTGGCTTTCCTCATGGGATTTTACTCCCCTCAAATTTCTATGACTTAATGGAGTCTGTTCACGTCTCTGCATCCATTCCTACACTGGAAATGCTGGTCCTCTTCCAACTGCAGACAGTAACATAAATGCCTGCAGGTTTTCAAGGGGACATCAAATTTTCAACTAGAAGATATTCTATTTTCTTTCTATAACTCTCCAAGGTATAACTGAATTTATTTTGTTTTTCCATTCCAACATTATTCAGATGTCCTAGGGTATATACCCTAGAAGTGTTTTCACTTATTTTTTTCTTCTCATTTTTTCAATTTTATAGCACAGTATATATTTAAGAAACCTGTCCTGATGTGTACTAAGACCTCATTTTTCCACCGCTTCAGACACATGCAGTGCTCGTTTTACATTCAAAAGATGCATTGTAGTTTAGACCTTCAGAGCATAGGCTAGAAAACAACCTTCATCTAAAAAGTAACCCAAATACCTCTGACCTCAATTGTTTAAGAAAATTTACTCCCCTAGTGGAGAATTAGCTAACTTATGAAGGAATCATGGAACTAGTCTGTAACGTACTGTGATGACAATTCAGAAGGAAATTTAAAGGTGCAGATGTAGCTTATGGCTCAGATTATAAGATATTAGTATTTACATACAGCCTTTTCCCACATGTAACTGTATAAAACTTAGTTCCTTTGAAGGGAATATGAAAACAACTTTGTTGTGCTTAAAAATGACAATATCATTTATGATATCCAGGATTGGCCCAAGATGTGAGGGAAAGCTGGCAACTACCTCCACGCTATAAGCTGACAAGTGCTAAAACATTCACCTGACCAAAACGGGCTCGCCTGGGACTTACATGAAGGACTCGAAATACTTAGTGCTCTGTCTAAAGATTCAGCTGAAGCTTTAAGCCCTTCTATTCACTGCAATTCAGTTGTATAAAATAAACACTTGTAAAGCAATTACTACTTGTCAAGACTGTGCTGAGGGGATATAAGAAAATGACACACAATGAATAAGAAACAGCATAAGCCTCAGGAGCTAACAGACCAGCTGGAGAAAAACATCAGAAGGACGGTCTCACAACATAGGTGATGCTTCAGTGGACCGTGAAGGGTAAGTACAATTTCTTCTGGGAAAGGAGGAAGAAAGAGCATTTAAGGGAAAGAGTAGCACATGACAAAAATAGAAGAATGTGACAGATACAACATGTTCTTGGAAGAAAATTAAAACTCCATTTCCATGAAAACATCTGGAAAAACTCGACTTTTTGAGGCATGTGGAAGTCAGGCTAAAAATGCCACTGGAAAGGTCACCTGTGATTGGTACCTGAAGGGTCTTAGGTACCATGTCAAGGAGTTTGGGCTTTTTCCTATGGGTAATGGAGAATGACTGAGAGGTATAAACCAGTGAAGTGACAGCACAAGGCCTGGATTTCAGAAAGTTACCTCACATGGAGCATGGAAAATGAAGATGTGGAAAGACACTAGCAGGTAGAGACAGAAGGACACTTAATGGTTAACTCTGCTTTAATAGAGGGGCATGGTAAGCTTTCAGAGCATAGAGTAAAATAGAGTAAAAGGAACTGGAAGTGAGAATATGGCATAGATACTACGGAGTTTTGAAGTGAGGGAAAGGCAGCTCTAGAGAGATCACAGCAGGGAGTAAATTCTGAGAGGTCATTTGGTAAACTATAAGCATCTAATTGACTAAGAGACAACATGAGCGGGAGAAAGGGCACTGAGAAGTTGCTGATATTGAAACTTTACTACTTAGACTTCCTAAGCTTACAGAAATCAAATTTTACTATTACATTAGGACTTACTGCTACTTCTGAGTTAAGAAAGGATGAGAGGAAACATGTATTGTCAGAGAAATAGCAACTTTCTATTAATATTTTACAGAAGAATCTATGAGGATCTCCACATCTTGATATGGTATGGAACTTGCATCAATTAATCTTCGTGCTGAGAATAACTAGGTAAACTGGATAAGCTACAAACATCAGCTCTTTGAAGTTTTTGGAGAACAATTACAACAACCAGAACTTGAAGGGCCAAGATCAAGGAGTCAAGAAAAATCACAGAAAAGTGGGCCTGGAACCTTGTGCCACTCAAAGCATTGGTTGATTCTTAAATTGCATTGGGCAAGAAACAAACAAAAATAGTATTACAGGCTACAAAGACAAAAAGGGTTTGGTCCCACTAACAATTTAATTGACATTTGTGAGGATCTATACTCCAGGATAAGAGCAAATCAGAATAGAGCCTTACAAAATGGAAATGCAGCCTCAAATCAATTAATTGAATTCCTTATTGATCAAACAGATTTCCTATCTACTAAAGTAAGACAATATGCTCTCTGGGGGAGATCACATCATCAACAACCTCTAGAGCTGCACTGTCTAATACAGTAGCTACTGGTCACATTTGCCTAAATTTGAATCAAAATTGGTAGAAATTGAATTAAACTAACAATTGAGTTCCTCAAATGACTACATTTCAACTGCTCATCAGTCATAACAGCAAGTCACTAGCATATTGGAAAGGACACAGGAAATTTTTCCACAATTGCAGGAAGTTCTATCAGGTACTCTGCTCTAAAGCCTGCAGAAGAAACAAGAACTCTCTCTTGAGGGAACATGGAAATGGAAACAAAAATTATAAAGGTTCTGACAAGGGCTTTTCAATTTTTAAATTACTATTTTTCTTTTCATAACTATATTGAGGTATAACTTACACAGAGTAAATGGTGCTATTTTAAAATGTGGCTGTGATTTTGTTTTTATTAGGTATAGTGAGGCCGACAGATCAGGTGAGGACTGCCATTGGAAAGATAGATTTTTACTTACATACAGTTCCCAAAGAAGGGGCATGCCATGCTGGGCCACTTGGGAGGTACCCAGGTCAGTCTAAAGGCAGAAGGAGTGAGGGGAAAGCATGGATGATGGGTGTGTGTGTGTGTGTGTGTGTGTGAGTGTGTGGTTTCCTGGGATAGACAAGGTAAAGTGAGTGAGGATTGGCTAGTTTGAATAACTTCAGTGGGCTCTGGGGTAGAGAGGCTGTCCTTAGTTACCTAGTCCCTGGCCCTGGGGTGATAAGGGCTGTGGAATACTATATCCTGGTGTTTATTGGTTTAGCTACAGATGAATTTCACCATGCTACTCAAAATAGTGTACAGTTAAAAAGGTATTAATTTTTGTTTACTTCTGAAATATTCCCTTTAATATTTTTGAACCACAGTTAACCACAGATAACTGAAACGGCAGATAAAAGGAGACTGCTGTACTTAAAAATTTGCTAAGAATGTAGATCTTATGCTAAGTGTTGTTACCACAGAGGTGGGCTCAAGGAAACTTATGGAAGGGAAAATAAAGTTTAATTTTTTAAAATAGATATAAGACTATTGAGGCTATTTCTCCTTAAGTGAGCTTTCTTGGCTACGTCTTTCAAGATATTTGTCTAGTTCATTTAAGTCATCAAAATTAATAACATAGTTACCAAAACAATGTTTTATCTTGCTACGTTCTTTAAATGTGTGTAGGAACTCTGGTGGTGTCACTTCTCATTCCAAACAGTGGTAATTTCTGCTTTTTCCTTTTTTTCTTGTCAGTCTGACTCTATTAATTTTATTGTCTTTCTCAAAGGACCAGCTTTTGATTTTATTAATTTTTTCTATTATATTTCTGTTTTGTGTTTTATGGATTTCTGCAATTGTTTTTATTATTTCCTTTCTTCTGCCTACATCTGCATTTAATTTGCTTTTTTTCCCCTCTTCTTTAAAGATAAAACTGAGACCTTTGACTTGAGAAGTTTCTTCTTTTTCTTATACAGGCTTTCTCTGTTATAGGTTTACTTCTAAGCACTGTGTCTGCTGCATCCTCCAAATTTTAACATGTTGCTTTTTCATTTTGATTTGATTTAAAATATTTTTCTACTTTCCCTTCTATCTTTTCTGACCTATGGGTTATTAAGAAGTAGGCTTTGTAGTTCCCAAATATTAGAGATTTTGTAGTGATTTTTTATGCTATTGATTTCTAATTCAATTTCATTATGGTCAGTGAACATATTTTTTGATTCTTTTTAAATTTATTGACATTTTATAGCAACAATTATATCTTTGTAAAATGTCCATGTGCACTTGAAAAGATGTATATTCTGCTATTGGGTGGAGTGTTATATAAATATCAATTAAAGCTGATTGATAGTGTCTTTTTATCCTTATATTTTTATCTATTCAATAAATTATTTAAGTAGGTGTTAATTTCCAACCATAATTGTGGCTTTGCACAGTTCTTTTTTTTTTTTTTTTTTTTTTTTTGATATGGAGTTTCGCTCTTTTTGCCTAGGCTGGAGGCTGGAGTGCAATGGCATGATCTCAGCTCACTGCAAACTGCGCCTCTTGGATTCAAGCAATTCTCCTGCGTCAGCCTCCGTAAGTAGCTGGGATTATAGGCGTGTGCCACCACACCCAGCTATTTTTGTATTTTTAATAGAGACGGGGTTTCTCCATGTTGGTCAGGCTGGTCTCGACTCCCCACCTCAGGTGATCCGCCTGCCTTAACCTCCCAAAGTGATGGGATTACAGGCGTGTGCCAGCAGCTGCTTAATTCTTTCAATTCTCCTTTTGCTTTGTCTATTTTAAGGGCTTATCATTAAGTGCATACATGTTTAGGATTGTTAAGGCCACTCGATTAAGTTCACCCCTTAATCATTATGAAATAACTTTCTTATCCCTAGTAATATCCTCCGCTGTGAAACCTACTTTGATATTAATACAGCCAATCCAGCTTTCTGTTGCCTACTGATATCATGGTATTTTTTCCTGTCCTTTTAACCTATTTATGTCTTCATACGTAAGTGTATTTCATATAAGCACCATATTTTCTTGCTTTTTTATTTAATTCAGCAATATTTGCCTTTAAACTAGAATGTTTACATTATTTACATTTGATATAATTATCGAACTGGACATAAATGTATCATCTTCCTCTTTAGTTCTTAATTTCCTCCATGTTCCTTATTCCCTTCTTTTTTCTAACTATCTTTGTGTAAATTATTTTTTATGATTCAATTTTATCTCTTTTGTAAGAATTTTAGCAAAAGTTTTTGTTTTGTTCTGTTTTGTCATTAATGTTGCTTTAAGGCTCATAGTATACTTGTTTAATTTACCACAGTCTACCTTTGAGTGATATTATACCACTTAATGTACAGATATAAACCTTAAAACAGTGTACTTCCCCCCCTATTCGATTTTGTGCTATTGTTGTCATACATTTGATTTCTACATATAATACAAACCCCTGAACATGTTGCCATAGTTTTACTTAAGATACTTTATCTATTTTAAAGAGATAAAACATAAGTTAAAATTAATTTATATTTACATACATATATTTTGTTTCTAGTCAGTCCTCTGTATTGTAGGTTCTGTATCTATGGATTTAACCAATTGTGGATTGAGCATACTTTTTAAAAATTTCGGAAAATGTTACACTGTCGCTGTCATATATTACGTAGTTAGGCCAACAATGGTTGCATCTATACTGAACATGTATGACTTTTTCTTGTCATTATTCCCTAAACAATAGAGTATAGCAACTATTTACATAGCATTTCTATTATATTAGGTATTATAAGTAATCTAGAGATAAAGTATACAGAAAATTTTCATAGGTTGTATGCCAATGGTATGCCATTTTATATAAAGGACTTGAGCATCTGTGGACTTTGGTATCCGACAGGGATCCCAGTACCAATCCCTCATGGATACTGAAGGATGACTGTATTCTTCATTCCTTTTTATAGGTACAGATCTCATTTGTTATCACTCTGCTTCTGTCTGAAAGAACTTTTTTACCATTTCTTTTAGTGCAGTTCCACTGCTGTTGAATTGTTTCAGCTTTTCTCTTCTGCAGAAAGTTTGTATTTTGACCAGATTTGTTCTTTAAGTACTTTAAAGATACTGCTCAATTGTCTTCTGGCTTGCATTGTTTCAGATGAGAAATGTGTTGTCATCCTTGTCTGTTCCTCCATCTGTAACATGTCTTTTTTCCTTTGGCTGCTTTTAATGTGGTCAATTTATTACTTGTTTTAAACAATTTGTTTATTATATGTCCTCATGTAGTTCTCCTTGTCTTGTTTCTTGTTCTTTGTTTCTTGTTCATTTAGCTTTTTGGATCTGTAGGTTTAGAATTTTTATAAAATTTATAAATATGAAGGTCATTTCTTTACATATTTTAATGTCCGTCCCTTTTACTGCTATACTTTTGGACTCAAATTACACATGTATTGAATAACTTAAAGTTGTTCCAAAGCTTACTAATGTGACTTTTTGTCAGTCATTTCTTTTCTTCTGCCTTCTGTCATTTTGGATATTTTAAATGTGTAGGGGAAGCAGATTTTCCTTGACCCTCTTTGGGTCCCTGGTCAGCTTTAACAATAAAACTGATAAAGACATATTAACAAGATAAAAGCATACAAATTTATTTATTAAGTTTTATGTAACATGAGAGCCTTCAGAAATGAAGACCCAAAGAAACAGGGAAACATATTTCTATGCTAAGATTGATGAAGAAATGGATAGTTGCTGAGAAGTAGAGTTAGACAAAGAAGGCATAATCTAATGATGATGAACTGGGGGAAATTTAGCAAGACTTGTTTATTCTGATTATTCTCTATGTCCCTATGTCTTCAAAGGGAAGGGCCTTCCTTTCCTTTGGGTACAAGCAGGGTACCTCTCACATAAGGGTCTTATAATATGCCTCAGAGAAAGGTCAGAATATTGTTTCCAAGTTTTATGACCTGTATTGGGACAGAAGGTCAGAGGATTCTTTCTAGGCTTTATCATCTGCTTGAGGGGAGAAAAGTGGGAGGAGGTCAGAGAGACTTTCATGCTTCTGAGGTTTTCTCAATCCCCTTCAGCTTAAAATATTCCATATGCCAAGGTGTCATATTTTGGGGTAGTGTGTTTTGAACCCCATCAATTACTATGCCTTCAAGTTTACTAATCTTTCTACAGTGCCTTATCTTCTGTTAATCTCTACTAGTAAACTTTTCATCTCAGACATCGCAGATTTTCTCTCTAGAAGTTGATTTTAGGTTTTTTGATATACTACACATCCCTTAACATGCTAAATTTTTCTTCACGTTATTGAACTCACAAAATATAGTTGTTTTAAAGTCATTGTCTGCTCTTTCATGTGAATCCAGTTTGTTTTGATTGATTTTTCTCTTCATATGAGTCGTATTTTCCATCTTCATTGCATGCCTGACAATTTTTAAATTGTAAATGTTACCTTGTTGAGGGCTGGATATTTTTGTAATCCTATTAATATCCTTGAACTTCACTCTAAGATGCAGTTAAGTTACATGGAAAGATTTTGATCTTTTGGAGTCTCACTTTTAAATTTGTTAGACATAATTGGAGAAGCCTTTAATCTAGAGTTAATTTTACTCACTATTGATGCAATACTCCACCCAATATCCTCAAATTACGAGTTATTTTCCATTCTGGCTGATGGGAACACACATTATTGCTGATTCTGTTCATGTTTTGAAGATTGCTTTCTCTAATCCTTTCATGTGGTCTTTTTACTCAGACTCAGAGAGTTTCTTCTCTGATAAATACTCAAGACTCAACTGAAATTCTCTATGGGCCTCCAGAGTCCCACTCTGGAACTCTTCCCTGCAAATTCCAGCTGCCTAAACTTCCTTCCATCTCTCAGTTTCTCTATAACCGAGGAACACTGCCAGGCTCCAGCTGGATTTTCCTTCCTCGTGTACTGATCTGGAAAGTCTTTCACATCAGTAAGTTAGGGAAGTCAGAGTTCTCCTAGTTTATTCCTATCTCTCAAAGTCACTGTGCTGTGTCATAGCCACTGTTTGAAAACAAGTGTTTCTTATATTTGTCCAGTTTTTACTTATTTCTGGCAGGTGGTTACATTCAGTCCCAGGTACTTCATCTAGACTGACAATAGAAGTTGCCTTTTCAAATTTTCATGCATGGTAAAATTATCAGATGTATCTTTCTGAGCCCTAGCAGGAGGCAGAAACAACAGAGTAACTATAAAGATAAAGAGAGAACTCTAACAAGTATTCTGTGGAGGTAGGAGAATACTCAACAATGGACAAACTTTGGAGGGGAAACCAGACTTTATTGAAGATTGGTTGTATCCCACCAGATGCTGGAGAAATTAACTGGGTATTCCAGGCCAGATATAACCCATAGGAGACAAATAAATAGAAAAGAACTTCTGTTCATTTAGGCAAGCTGATGAGTGTAGGCAGGTGTACAGTGAGAAGATAGAAGGGGATTGTAGACATGAGGTCTGTGGCTCCTTGTGATGGTTAATACTCACAACTTGATTGGATTGAAGAATGCAAAGCACTGATCCTGGGTGTGTCTGTGAAGGTGTTGCTAAAGGAGATTAACATTTGAGTCAGGGGGCTGGGGAAGGCAGACTCACTTTTAACCTGGGTGGGACCATCTAATCAGCTGACAGCAAATATAAAGCAGGCAGAAAAACGGGAAAAGGCTAGACTGGCCTATCCTCTCAGCCTACATCTTTCTCCCATGCTGGATGCTTCCTGCCCTCAAACATTGGAATCCAGGTTCTTCAGTTTTGGGACTTGGACTGGCTCTCTTTGCTCCTCAGCTTGCAGACAACCTATGATGGGACCTCTGATTTATATAAAGGGGAGTTTATTCAATATTAATAATATATACATTTGTATATAAAATATATGTATTATATATTTATATAAAGGAGAGTTTATTAATATTTATATATATATATCCTGTTAGTTCTATCCCTCTAGAGAACGCTAATACACTCATCATAGTATTTGCAATAAGAAGGTCACAGGAAACAAACTTGTTAAAACCACAGGTGAGCTAAGGCTGATGGGCAGGTAGACAGGAAATTGAGCTTACAGACGGAATCTGGGAGCTGTGGTAGGTATTGCTGGATTCAGGAGCTCGACAGGTCTACCTCTTCAGGAATATAGCCCACTTCTTTATATGACTTGGGTCAGAGTCACTGCTACCCAAGTGGATACTTACAGAAAACACCCAACAGTGAAATGATGCAGAAGGTTGCACCCTGGAGGTGCCTATAGCCCTGAAGGAAACCACATGGGCTGGGCAGTGGAGAAAAAAAGCACGCCCTGGAGAAACCTAGTGAGACAGCCATAGCAGAATCGACAAAGAATACACTCTCCTCCAGTAATGACTTTTCCCCTCGCCCGCTACTATCAACGTTTAACCTCCACAGCTTGCAAAGAAACCATAGTTTACGGGCCCTGCTATGATTTGACTGTGCCTCCTAAAGTTCATGTGTTGAAAACTTAATCCCCAGTGCAACAGTGCTGATAGGTGGGACCTTTACAAGGTCATGAAGGCTCTGCCATCACGAATAGATCAGTGATGTTATGACAGGAGTAGGTTTGTTATTCTGAGTGGGTTTGTTATGAAAGCAAGGTGGGTCCTCTCTTCCTGTATCTCCTGTACGCTCTTGTTATATGACGCCTTCAGCCACAGGATGAAGCAGCCAAAAGGCCCTCACCAGAGGCGGCCACTCCCAGCCTCAAGAACTATGAGCCAAATAAATTGCTATGCTTTATAAATTATCTAGTCTGTGGCATTTTGTTATAGCAGCACTAAACAAAGATAAAACCGGGCCCATTTTCATTTTCACAGAACAGACATCAAAGAGTAAAATTGGAGCTGAAATGTTGTCAATTTCTTGACAGCAGTCAACACGTGATAGCAATAGCACAAAATGTAGGAAGAAGATAAGAACAGCTTACATGTTGTAAGATTGTTTTATTTTCTAAAAAGTAGCAATACTATTAACTCATAGAGATTCTAATAGATCAAGGATGCATATGGTAATCTCAAAAAATCATAAGAATAAGAAATCTTGTAACTGAGAAAATAGAGAAAAATGAAAACTCCAAAAGAGGGCAATAAGAGGAAAAAAAAGGACTAAAAAAAAATGGGACAAAAAGAAAACAATCCTATGAAATAAATGTTCATTTCCCACTTTACTGTTAAGAAAATGGAAACTTGGAAGAGTTAAATAAATAGCTTCTTTGTAATGGAATTTCAGTTCAATTTCAAGCCTCCTTAAATACAATGTTTATGTTCTATGACAGCATAAGGTCACCTTGTAAGATGCTATGGCCTGAACTGTTTCCCCCAAAATTCATATAGTGACGCCCTAACTCCCAGTGTGACTATATTTGCAAACAGGGCCTTTAGGAGGTAATTGCGGTTTAAAAAGATCAAAATGGTGGGGCCCTAATCTAACAGAATTGGTGATCTTTTAACATCGCTTGCTCACTCCCTACCATGTGAGGACACAGTGAGAAAGGTAGCTCTCTGAAAGCCTGGAAGAGAGCCTCCACCAGGAACAGAACTGCCCAGCACCTTGACCTTGGGCCTCCCAGCTTCCAGGACTATGAGAAAATAGATTTCTGTTGTTTAAGCCACCTAGTTTATGGTATTTTGTTATGCCAGCCCAAGCAGCCTAATACACAAGGTATGCTAGTTTCTGTGTAATAAATTATTTTCTCCCTTTTATCTCTTTAAAAACTAATATAAAAGATGGTATATCTGTAATCTTCAAAAACTGGAAGATAAAAATCACTTACACTTTCATTGCCTCAGCACACCAATGTTATTTTGAATATTTATTTCTGGTCCCTTTTGATTTGCATGCACAGTGCAATTTTATTGCATATCACCTTGTTTCTGATTTTTCCATATATCATATTTAATTTACATATACACATTACAAATTGTCTGTCTGAAATTTGTTAATTTTACTGTTAAGCAATAAGTATTTCCTAATGGACTCAGTGAGTACATTCACGTGCGCATGCTATGGGTGTATACTAGTGGTCATTATATATGATGTACATATAGATTATATTGCTATTATTTCTTAGTTTAAACTTCCAGGAATTAGAGGTCAGGCATGATAGCTTAAACCTGTAATCCCAGCACTTTGGGAGGCCGAGGTGGGATCATCACTTGGGCCCAGGAGTTTGAGACCAGCCTGGGCAACATAACGAGACCTTGTCTCTAACAAATAAATTTCCGGGAATAAAATCACTGCGGGACCAATATGAGCCTTAAAACTAATCTTGTTTCATGTTGACATTTTCTATATGATTTTCTACCAATCCTCAGGATTTTACTGCCAAAATTACTTTTAATACTATATTTTATTTAATCGAGTATATCTAGAATAGTATTCCTATAGGAAATCAATATAAAAATTATTAGTGAAATATTTTTTATTTTTTATTTTGTACTACATCGTTGAAATCCAGAATATATTTTATACTTACAACACATCTCAATTCGTGCTAGGCACACTTGAAGTCACATGTAGGTAGTGGCTGCTCTATAGGATAGTGTAGCCCTGGATCTAACTTAACTACTGTTGGAAATAACCATGTGTTTATTCCATCATTTAATAAATATTGTTTTGTCTGATGAGTATAACTTAAGTAACATATCATATGATGTTGTATTCTCTAAGTTTCTCAATGAGAACTTACTGAAGCAACCGATGCAATATTCTCAGGGCTTATTTTATAATTTGTTTTATTTGGTAAGGTTTATTTCTCAGAAACACACTTTCTTGTGCTTTCAGGATGGTTTAAAATCATAGAAGCTCAACAACATGTTGATTCTTTTCAAGTCTTGGGATTTAACTACAAGTAATAATCTCACCACAAGCATAACAGACACGGATGTGCACAGCTGAATTTTTAGAAAATCTGAGGGAAGAAACTCAGGAAGAACCAATAAAACATCTTGCTTTTGAAGTCTTGTTGTTTTGCAAACGGAATAATCAGGAAAAGCAAATCTTACTTCATAAAGTAAATTAGCCTTCAGACAAAATCATACCATTACCAGGCCCCAAACGAATTGCAAACATGAATGAGGACTGTTAGACAAATTCTGAGCTACTCCATAATCCACCATGTATCTCTAACTCGTTAAGTGACTCCTCAATGCTAATAATGTAAAATATTGGGAAAAGGGCACCCTTTGAAGTTTAAGTCAATACTATTGATCTCTCAGAAATTTATCTGCTATACAGACAGTTTTTTCAACTTTAAGGAAATGCCCAATAAAGCAAACATTTTACCTGGCAAAAAAAATTTTACAACTAATGATAGTTAACTTCTCTCCACATTTATGAGATACTTTTTATAGCAAATTTGTTACTCATCTTCTGTAAGTTTGAATTCAGGTTCAGATGTAGTTCAGGCAAATCAAATTATGTAAACAAGTTACAAAATAATTTCATTTCCTCATGTCATCTTCATTATATAAACTTATCAAAATGAGAGTAGCCCAAGGTTGAAGAGGGTAAACTAATCAAATTGAGTTATAAAAGACTCCTAGATATATTCAAAATAAACTGTGGAATAAATACTGAAACAACCTATCGTAATAAAATAGTTGCATGTTAAAATCAATCCCATCTACATTTATTTATATTTATGTTGTCACAAGAAGGATTTAAGTTTCAATGATCAAATAAAGCAACATAGTGTAAAGGAAAAAAAATCAAAGATAAGGATGTAAAATAAAGCCAGGACTAAGGATAATGGAACACTAGATTATTCAGTACCCTCTCCACTAATAAAATTAGGCCACACATTTGCTGTTAGCTGTCTAGCAGCCAATTAGAAAAGAGAAACCTAATCAGGCACAGAATTCAACGTTTCTAAAATAGGATTCATTTTCTTAGAATAAAACGTAACATGTTGTGGTACAAAGTTCAGAAAAGTCACGTTCTCTTTACTGTCTACATGAAGTAGACACCGTCTAATACAATGAATAACAGTATTACCTATGTAGTACAAAGAATGGGGAATTTTGCTGAGCTCATTACAGGCTAAGCGGTCAGACAACCAACTGGACTTTCTTTGGTGAACTGACTGGTTATTTTGGACTAAGATATGTAAAACCGGATTGTATGTGGTGGGGAAACAACACTGGAGGTAGAATAAGGCAAATACAGACTCCAGCTCCGGCTCGGTCACTACCTAAATCTGGTACCTTGGAAAGGTACTCATTTTCTCAGCTCCAGTTTCCTCATCTGTAAAACAATGTGGCTGTTTTCTAAGGTTCTTTCCAGCTCATCATTTCTATTTCTAAGAAAGAAACCACGTGGTTTACTGCAAATTTGAGGGTCAATATTAAAATAAAATACCTTTCACTCTCACTGCCTGCCAGCTCATTTTGAAACACAATGAGAAAAAGTGTTCTCTCTAGAAAAAAACAGAAAATGTCCCCATATCTGTTGGGCAAAACATGATTATTTCAGACTTTTCTATACCTGTAACGTATAAACAGGTGTACCAACAACATCAGCAATGCTGAATGAGTCTTACTGGCATCAGTACACAAGCTCCAGCGACTTTTCAGTTACAAGCAGGGGTTTCCACTTCTGAGAGACAGATTCAGCTTGGTTTGGGAAATAACTTGAAATGAATCCTCTATAGAAAAAAAAATTGACTAATATTTTATGAGCAGAAGCTATATAAAATACATTATTTTAGACATTGTAGAAAATACCTATAAACACATATGAAGCAATAGGGAAGCTTCAGTATTACTTTTTTTTTTTTTACTTGTCACTGGTAGGATGTTTTTTAAAATTATTCATTAGATTCTTCACTTAAAATAGTGTCATGCTTTTTAACCTTCAGTAAATGGTGAGTACATTTCAAAAATTACACTTAATGCTAAACAAATACACAATAATTTCATTTGTACTTGTTACCAATAAGAATGAAATTAGTAAAAGGAAACTTTTTTATTAGAGTAGCATGAGTCTGAGTCCTTCGGCTTTTTTTTTTTTTTTTTTTTTTTTGAGACGAAGTCATATTCTGTCACCCAGGCTGGAGTGCAGTGGCACGATCTTGGCTCACTGCAACCTCTGCCTCCCAGGTTCAGGCAATTCTCCTGCCTCAGCCTCCTCAGTAGCTGGGATTACAGGCATGTGTCACTACGCCCAGCTAATTTTTGTATTTCTAGTAAAGACGAGGTTTCATCATGTTGGTCAGGCTGGTCTTGAATTCCTGACCTCGTGATCCTCTTGCCTCGGCCTCCCAAAGTGCTGGGATTACAGGCATGAGCCACTGCAACCGGCCCCTTGGGCTTTTAAATCGTGAAGACTACATTGTAGTTACACTGTAACTGCTTGAGAAAGCAGTGTTGGTTTGTCAGGCTGAATATTTAAAATCGGAACAGCATTTTACCTAATCTATGTCTTTTCTCACCTCAGATATGGCAAGAAGGGAAAACCAGGAGTCCTTCATAGCTATTATTCCTATAATTGATGTAGTGCATGGGTAGATTCCAGAAAGAAACAAGCTAGGCTACAGGCACCCAAGAGGAGACACTCCATGTCCTACAGATGGCGGAATAACACACACTCCAAACACATGGTATACTTCTGTTAGCCTTGATCTCTCTCAAACTTCATCTACAGCTAAAGGTACTTGCCTGTTAGTTCTCAGAACTTGAAGAGAGAAGCAGAAAGCATTAGTCTACATGTGGGATTAAAAATCTTCCCATTTATTCTATATGGTACATTTATTTTAGTACGGTGCTGGTCACAATGTTCAGCTTTCGGCTCAGATTTGAATACCCTCTTTCCTGTATCCTAGACTTCTTTTACCTAAGCCTGATGTAAATGTTCATTTTCTTTTTTGTTGTTGTTCTTATATTTTAAGTCCTGGGGTACATGTGCAGATCGTACAGGTTTGTTAACATAGGTATACACGTGCCATGGTAGTTTGCTGCACCCAACAACCCGTCATCTACATTAGGTGTTTCTCCTAATGTTATCCCTCTCCAATCCCCCCCACCCCTTGTTATCCCTCCCTTGGCCCTTCCACCGCCTGACAGGCCCTGGTGTGTCATGTTCCCCTCCCTGTGTCCATGTGTTCTCCTTGTTCAACGCCCATTTATGAGTGAGAACATGCAGTGTTTGATTTTCTTTTCTTGTGTCAGTTTTCTGAGAATGATGATTTCCAGCTTCACCCATGTCCTGGCAAAGGACATGAACTCATCGTTTTTTATAGCTGCATAGTATTCCATGGTGTATATGTGTCACAGCTTCTTTATCCATTCTATAATTGATGGGCATTCGGGTTGGTTCCAAGTCTTTGCTATTGTAAACAGTGCCGCAATGAACATACATGTGCACGTGTCTTTATAATAAAACTATTTATAATCCTTTGGGTATATACCCAGGAATGGGATTGCTAGGTCAAATGGTATTTCTATTTCTAGATCCTTGAGGAATCGCCACACTGTCTTTGACAATGGTTGAACTAATTTACACTCCCACCAACAGTGTAAAAGCATTCCCATTTCTCCATAACCTCTCCAGCAACTATCTCCTGATTTTTTAATGATCGTCATTCTAACTGGTGTGAGATGGTATCTTAATGTGGTTTTGATTTGCATTTCTCTAATGACCAGTGATGATGAGCATTTTTTCATATGTTTGTTGGCTAGATAAATGTCTTCTTTTGAGAAGTGTCTGTTCATACCTTTTGGCCACTTTTTGATTTTTTTTTTTCCTGTGTATTTGTTTTAGTTCTTTGTAGATTCTGGATATTAGCCCTTTGTCAGATGTGTAGATTGCAAAAATTTTTTCCCATTCTGTTGGTTGCCGGTTTACTCTAATGATTGTTTCTTTTGCTGTGCAGAAGCTCTTAAGTTTAATTAGATCCTATTTGTCTATTTCGGCTTTTGTAGCCATTGCTTTTGTGTTTTAGTCATGAAGTCCTTGCCTGTGCCTATGTCCTGAATGGTATTGCCTAGGTTTTCTTCTAGGGTTTTTATGGTGTTAGGTCTTATGTTTAAATCTTTAATTCATCTGTAGTTAATTTTTGTATAATGTGTAAGGAAGGGATCCAGTTTCAGCTTTCTGCTTATGGCCAGCCAGTTTTCCCAGCACCATTTATTAAATAGGGAATCTTCTCCCCATTGCTTGTTTTTGTCAGGTTTGTCAAAGATCTGATGTTTGTAGATGTGTGGTGTTACTTCTAAGGCCTCTGTTCTGTTCCATTGGCCTATATCTCTGTTTTGGTACCAGTACCATGCTGTTTTGATTATTGTAGCTTTGTAGTATAGTTTGAAGTCAGGTAGCATGTTGCCTCCAGCTTTGTTGTTGTTTGCTTAGAATTATCTTGGCTATGCAGGATCTCTTTTGGTTCCATATGAAGTTTAAGGTGGCTTTTTCCAATTCTGTGAAGAAAAGGGTAGCTTGACGGGAATAGCATTGAATCTATAAATTACTTTGGGCAGTATGGCCATTTTCAGGATACTGATTCTTCCTATCCATGAGCGTGGAATGTTTTTCCATCTGTTTGTGTCCTCTCTTATTTCCTTGAGCAGTGGTTTGTAGTTCTCCTTGAAGAGCTCCTTCACATCCCTTGTTAGTTGTATTCCTAGGTATTTTATTCTTTTTGTAGCAATTGTGAATGAGAGTTTGCTCATGATTTGGCTCTGTGCTTGTCTGTTATTGGTGTATAGGAATGCTTGTGATTTTTGCACATTGATTTTGTATCCTGAGACTTTGCTGAAGTTGTTTATCAGCTTAAGGAGATTTTGGGCTGAGATGATGGGGTCTTCTAAATATACAACCATGTCGTCTGCTAATAGAGACAATTTGACTTCCTTCATTTTCTTA